>WNGS01166524.1:38522-60701 GCA_020271785.1 Procambarus virginalis
TAAACAATTATAGACCAATATCAAATCTACCCATTCTTCAAAAATTTTGAAAAATTATTTACAAACAGCTCTATTCCTACCTCGTAAAATTCGACATACTCAGCCCCTCCAGTTTGGTTTCGGTCCCAAAAAAGCACCAACGATGCAATCATTAGTCTCCTTGACGAATCTACTCAGCCTTGACAAAAATGAGTTTCCGATTGGACTCTTCATTGACCTAAGAAAAGCCTTTGATACTGTTAATCACAACTACCTCTTACTTAACTCCAGCATTATGGATCCGAGGCCTTGCCCTTGCCTACATCCGATCCTATCTTAGTGACAGACACCATATGTAACCATCATGATACATTCTCCACTCTACACAATTACCGTTGGATGCCACAGGGCAGTATCTTAGGCCTCTTCTATTCTTATATACCTGGTTGATACCTGGTTGATGGGGTTCTGGGAGTTCTTCTACTCCCCAAGCCCGGCCCGAGGCCAGGCTTGACTTGTGAGAGTTTGGTCCACTAGGCTGTTGCTTGGAGCGGCCCGCAGGCCCACATACCCCCACAGCCCGGTTGGTCCGGCACTCCTGGAGGAAGAAATCTAGTTCCTCTTGAAGATGTCCACGGTTGTTCCGGCAATATTTCTTATGCTTGCTGGGAGGTGTTGAACAACCGCGGACCTCTGATGTTTATACAGTGTTCTCTGATTGTGCCTATGACACCCCTGCTCTTCACTGGTTCTATTCTGCATTTCCTTCCCATGTCGTTCACTCCAGTACGTTGTTTTTTACTGTGGATTTGGTACTTGGCTCTCCAGTATCTTCCAGTGTATATTATTTGATATCTCTCTCGTCTTCTTTCTAGTGAGTACATTTGGAGGGCTTTGAGACGATCCCAATAATTTAGGTGCTTTATCGCGTCTATGCGTGCCGTATATGTTCTCTGTATTCCCTCTATTTCAGCAATCTCTCCTGCTCTGAAGGGGGAAGTGAGTACTGAGCAGTACTCAAGACGGGACAACACAAGTGACTTGAAGAGTACAACCATTGTGATGGGATCCCTGGATTTGAAAGTTCTCGTAATCCATCCTATAATTCTTCTGGCTGTCGCAATATTTACTTGGTTGTACTCCCTAAACGTTAGGTCGTCAGACATCATTATTCCCAAATCCTTTACATGCTGTTTTCCTACTATGGGCACATTTGATTGTTTTATACCATGTATTATGTTTAAGGTCCTCATTTTTACCGTACCTGAGTACCTGGAATTTATCACTGTTAAACATCATGTTATTTTCTGATGCCCAATCGAAAACTTTATTAATATCAGCTTCAAGTTTTTCAATGTCTTCAGCCGAGGTAATTTTTATACTGATTTTTGTGTCATCTGCAAAGGATGATACAAAGCTGTGACTTGTATTTTTGTTTATATCTGATATGAGAATAAGGAAAAGCAGCGGTGCAAGGACTGTACCTTGATGTACAGAGCTTTTAACTGCACTTGGACTAGATTTTATATGGTTGACCGTTACTCGCCGAGTCCTGTTTGACAGAAAACTGAGTATCCAGCGTCCTACTTTACCGGTTATTCCCATTGACTTCATTTTATGTGCTATCACGCCATGGTCACATTTATCGAAAGCCTTTGCGAAGTCCGTGTATATCACATCAGCATTCTGTTTTTCTTCTAATGCCTCAGTGACTTTGTCGTAGTGCTCAAGTAGCTGTGAGAGGCACGATCTTCCCGCTTGAAATCCATGTTGGCCTGGGTTGTGAAGGTTATTGGTCTCCATGAAATTGGTGACCCGACTCCTAATCACTCTCTCAAATACTTTTATTATGTGCGATGTTAGTGCAACTGGTCTATAATTCTTTGCCAATGCTTTGCTCCCTCCCTTGTGTAGAGGGGCTATGTCTGCTACTTTAAGTGCATCTGGTATCTCCCCCGTGTCCAAGCTCTTCCTCCACACTATACTGAGTGCCTGTCCTACCGGCACTTTGCATTTCTTTATAAATATTGAATTCCATGAGTCAGGACCTGGGGCCGAGTGCATGGGCATGTTTTCAATTTCTCTCTCAAAGTTCAGTGCGCTCGTGTTGATATCAGTTATATTTACAGGGGTTTGAATATCACGCATAAAGAAATTGTCTGGATCTTCCACTTTCATGTTGTTTATTGGAGTGCTAAACATGTCCTCATACTGCTTCTTTAGGATTTCACTAATTTCTTTGTCATCCTCCGTGTATGAACCTTCACTTGTATGAATAGGTCCAATACTGGCAGTGGTTTTTGCTTTCGATTTCGCATATGTGAAGAAGTATTTTGGATTTTTCTTTATTTCCTGAATTGCTTTCTGTTCTAACTGCCTCTCTTCAGTTTCATATGAGTGTTTCAATTTCCGCTCGATTTCTTAAATTTCCCTATTTAAATTATTCCTTCTTTGACGGGAAATTCGTGACTGCCTAAGCAGTTCCGTTATTTTTTTCCTGTGTTTATAGTGTCGTCTGCGTTCTCTTTCTACGTTGGATCTCTTTCTGGCTTTCCTCAAAGGAACATGTTTCAAACAGACTTGGTACGCTTCCGAAGTCAGTTTTTCTATTCCTTCTGTAGGACTTGTATTACTTAGAACAGTTTCCCATGGAATGTTTGTAAGTTCCCTGTTTATTATCTCCCAGTTTCTCCTTTTATTATTAAAATTGAATTTACTGAATAGCCCTTCTCGCTTTATCAACGTTTTAGGTCTATTCTGAGTATTGATGGTCGTTTGCATTTCAATGAGCTTGTGATCTGAATATGTGGTATCTGATATCACAATGTCTCTGATAATGTCTTCATTGCTCGTAAAGACCAGATCTAGAATATTTTCATTTCTCGTTGGCTCCGATATCTGCTGATTGAGTGAAAATTTGTCACAGAATCTAAGTAGTTCTCTAATCTGTGGTTGGTTAGGTCCAGATAGATTTCCTGGTATAATATTATTGTTTGCTATTCTCCACCTGAGACTAGGCAAGTTGAAGTCACCTAGGAAGATAATATCAGGTATCGAGTTCTCCAAATTATCAAGGCTATTCTCTATTTTGTTTATCTGTTCTGTGAATTCCTCAGCCGTTGCATCTGGCGGTTTGTATATTATTATTTGTATATTTATATATATAAACGATCTGCCTAATGTCTCTAATATTCTCAAACCTATATTGTTTGCTGACGATACTACCCTTATCTATTCAGACCTCAACCCACATACACTAAATAATGTTGTGAATAATGAATTAAAAAAAGTCCACTTATGGATGTCAACTAACAAACTAACATTAAACATCGAAAAGACTTACTACATCTTATTTGGAAGCAAATCATCAAATACAATTCAGCTACAGATAGACAACATTAACATCAGTAATAAAAATGATGGCAAGTTTCTTGGCCTATTCCTAGACAAGAGACTCAACTTCAGCACCCACATTCAACACATAACTAAGAAAGTCTCTAAGACAGTTGGTATACTCTCCAAAATCAGATATTATGTTCCTAACTCCGCTCTCCTCTCACTATATTATGCACTAATCTACCCCTATCTTAATTATGGTATCTGTGCATGGGGGTCTACCACTGCAAACCACCTTAAGCCCATCATCACCCAGCAAAAATCTGCTATCAGAATAATAAGTAACTCTGCTTTCAGACAACTCTCAGCTCCCTTGTTTAAATCCCTGAACTTGCTAAATATTAACTCCCTCCACACATTCTCTTGTGTCAACTACATTTACAAAACCCTGTTCTTAAATGCAAACCATGCTCTGAAACTCTCCCTGGACAGATGTAATAGGACCCATTATCACCACACCAGAAATAAATATCTCTTTGATATCCCCAGAGTCAAACTTAATCTGTGTAAACACTCTATGCAAATTAAGGGACCTAGTCTATGGAACTCACTCCCTAGTGAATTGAAAAACTGTAATTCTGGGCGTAGAGAAAAACAACAGGAGTGGGGGGACCTTAATTTATTAATTATGTTTACAGAGCGACTGCTGTACCACAATAAAAGAAGTCGTAACATGACTGAGTAGAATGCCAGTACTGCAAAGATGCAACTAAGGGAATAAGTCATAGGACGTTAACCGTGCCTAGAGTCAGCTAGCCGAAGCAATGTTGCAGTACTCGCAAACAGCGTAATGCTATAATTAAATCAATGCCAGAGATAAATGAGTGGCACAGCCAGTACAGTATGTATAAAATATATTCTGCATACGCAGAGGGCATAGAAGTAATATTTAAGATTTTCCAGGGGTAAATAGCGTAATGCTATAATTAAAACAATGCCAGAGATAAATGAGTGGCACAGCCAGTACAGTATGTATAAAATATATTCTGCATACGCAGAGGGCATGAAAATAATATTTAAGATTTTCCAGGGGTAATGATATGCTAGTGCCTAGTACATGTAAAGTCTGCAACCCCCAACTTGCACCAGTAGTGAGCACTTGACATATGGTAAGTAGCTGCGGGCAGCCCTAGACTTGGGGATCCGGCGCAGCACCCCCACTCCGCAGGCCAGCGAAGCCGGTCCCCCACCCCCCTGAAGGGCGAGGTGCCCGCTGGCCGCAGAAGAACTTATCTAGGTAATGGAATGACGTCTTGCCTGACGTAGGAGTGGAACGCATCGCTTTTCCACCTGCCGACTGCTCTGATTGCTGCCGGCGCCAGGCCATCCATGGACATCTGCGTGGCCCTGCCGATTCGGAAGGAGATGTGGAGCATAATCGTTTGGAGGCAGGCCTAGGGCTCGAACGGCGGCACGGAGCACCCATGTGAAATCCTGTCTGGTGACGGGGGAGCCCGATTCGCCCAGGAAGATAGGTCCTGGTTCCAAGCCCCGTCGTTTTAAGAAGTTCGTCATGGCATGGACCGGGCAGTACTTACTGTAGGGGTCTGCACTCAGGGTTAACGTGGGGGTACGCCCTGCGCTGTGCTTGTAGGAGGCAAACGCGATGACGATCCCCGTCCGCGATAAAGTTAGCTGGTCCAAGCGTAGAGTGTGTTGCCCCTTCCCCGCATAGGTCGCCTCCCCTGGCCGGAGGCAAGCATAGAAGGCTAGGGAGAAGAGCGCTCGGTAGCAGGTCTTCTCGTAAGTCGAGCGGCAGACACCTCGCAGGGCCCCCAGTAGTCGTCTGGTCACTGGCAATCGTCGTGCGGGGGCCCGTTGGGCCTTGTTGCAACTACTTAAGGGACCACGCAACAAGGCCCGTTGGGCCTTGTTGCGTGCTCCCTTAAGTAGTTGTGTGACTAGGAACTGACGTGTAGGGTCCTCCCTACCATGCAGCTTGAACATGAAGGCGATAGCCGCAAGGTAAGCACTAAGAGAGCGGTACGCCAAACCTCGAGACAGCAGCGACTGCAGGAAGTTCGCCAGTGAAAAACTGTAAAACTTTTGCCTTATTTAAAAGCAAACCAAAAAGTACCTAATTTCATCTTCTTAGTTTACTACACTGAGCTTTAAATTTGCTCTGTACCTAGTGTTACCCAATCTCCTAATTTTTATGTATTTAACCCAAACAACCATATCATTGTGTTCATTGCTGTCTTCTTTTTTGTGCTAGCCATTTGCTGTATTGTGCCTACCAATTTTTGTTAACTACCATTCAAGCTGTCATTGCAATCAATCTTAGCTACCTATGTGCTTTAATATACTGTACCTATAATTTTCTCTCATCTTTTTGTTTTTTCTTGCCATGTAACTGTTTTCATTTTTTTTTTATAAATTTTGCAAGTATTTACCAACTTAAAATTTTCTTAGATTAAGGACCTGCCCGAAACGCTGCGCGTACTAGTGGCTTTACAAGATTGTAATTACTATACTATGTATCCTCATAATCCCAATGTACCTTCTTGTATATGAATAAATAAATAAATAAATAAATAAATAAATACATAAAATTTAATTTTGTTCACACACTAAAGTTTACCATAAAATACGAGGCTCTGTTTTCTTACATATAATAAATATATTAAGTAAAGATGGAGAATATTTTCAGGTGAAGGAAAGTCTGCCTCTTTATAGCCTTATTATGGACACAATATTTATTTCTCTTGTATTGCTACTTGGCTTGGATTTTACGCCCATATATATACATCAATCTCATCCAGACAGCCATTTTGTACCAGCTTAATGGCGACTATATTATAACAAAAATATATACATTTTGACTGACCAACTAGTATGTATATGTATTTTAGTTATGACAAAAATATACAATATATACAATTATGGGAACTGTGGATATACTCAAAGAATCAACAGAAAGTAAACATCTTTTGAATATATTTCAGGCTATATGCACTGAAGCAAAATATAAAAAGTTAATCAATATAATTTTATTCAAGAAATTGCAAATTTAACTTAATTTAACTATAATGCTTTTTTACTTTTGTATATTATTGCAGAAAAATTTTTAAATCAGATTTTCTTTTTGTAAGATTTGGTAAAATTTATATAATAATCTCAGGAATTTTCTTATATTAAATTATTATTTAGCAGCTTAGTGCAGTGCGCACTGGCTATTAATATTTATTAATATGAAACTTAAATAATTTTTATATGCTAATTTGGCACCTTATTAAACAACTGCAATTTATATATATGTTTATTAAAACTGCAAACTATTTATGAAGACTTTATTTATGAAGTACATTTTGTTGCGTAAACAGGAGAATTTTATATTATTAGTTACGTAGGTGTAGGTACTGACCTGTGAGATTTATATTTAATTTATATGAATTTATATAGAATTTATATTTACGTTAATTTATATATTTCGATAGCAATTTGAATGATGTTCAGTGGACTGTATTTCTGCAATAATCTCACAAATCGATCCTTACACATTAGGGGGGGTTTATATTAAATTTATATATATGCCGCCAATCAAACTACAGTATTAAACTATATATAATAGTATACACTGAAGAGGTTCCTTATCTTATTATACAGCAGGCTTAGTTCACCAGGTATAACTAGGATGTAGACACCAAATTATCCTATTTTGAGGCAGCTTCCATCACCCAGTAACTGATATACCAACTTGCTTCCTCTTCTATTTCCTGTCAAAGGGTGCTTAGCTATAAAGCCAGAATCCTAATATATGACAGCTATATCAGAGAAAACACTGTATAATGATTGAAATTAAGATCAAGGCTTAATTACCTTTTTTGAGTCGATCATTCGTGTTCTCATCGGTTGCCCAATATCTACCTAACATTAATGGCCAAAAATGATTAGATAAACGGGTTTCGGAAAAACACTTCCCTTGAGATTGATGACAGCGTGTTGATGATGGCAGATCACTACTCTGATCTTCCATAACACTTCGTCCAAGAGAAAAAATAGGAGCCGTTATTTGCCCCACGACCCTGGTCTTAACAACAATGGCTGACCACTCCTTCCGACTGACGCTACTGGCTTACTTTGTCCAGATATCAGTAATTGATAGAAGGGTCACATTTACTCTATATTAATTCTGATAATTACGTTAATTTAAATGAGATGGTTTTATGATGTAAAAGTCCAAAGACTTTTAAGAATAATTCCCACCGTAATAGGTGGTGAATTTATAATAGTATGTGGCAATGATATCCCGTTTTCTATAGACGGAAAGTTCCACTACAAGTTACATTTTCTATGGGTAACTTGTGTATACAACGCAGCAATATTATCTGCAATTACATGTAATATTATTAAATGGTGTCGGATTTTCCGACATAATTCCCCGGGGGCGGCTCACGGGTCGAAGTCCTATTTAGAACAGACGAACACCGATACTCCTCCTTCAAATTATTAGAATAATTTGATGTTAGTAGTTAGTAATCACACATTTGTGCGTCTGTTCGTACAGGACTGATGTCCCGTACTCGAGTTGCAGGGGTTAGAAGTCTAATGCGATTTCCTTTCCCTGTTAACTCTTGAAAGGCTAAAATTCAAGCCTAAATGCATATTATTTAACCCAGAAGACTGAATGTGATCAAGTACTACAGTCAAGTATGATTCAGGGACTGCAGTGAGATCAGTGACATTAGATATAACTTGAAGCTTATTCAGGTAACTGGTCACTGATATATAAACACTGAGGCCCTTTGGAATTCATCTTGATTAAATAATAAATGTATCAAAATCAGTCGTCAGATTTATTGGGGTTTAATTTACTTAATTGATTCAGAGGATTGAATAGTCCATCATTAAAGCCTAGTATGGTTCTGAGACTGCAGTGGGTTCAGTGACATTGGTCGCTGTGACTTGTAGCTGTTTAGGCTACTGTTCACTGATTTGACACTGAGACCTCATGAACTCATCTTCTGCTTTAAATGATGATATTAACATCAACCTCTGTTGCTATAGTCAGCTGTAATCTCCTTAGTATAATGCTACTGGAGAAATATAATCAGCTGACAAATTTAGATTTCTACTGGTATTGTTTATCTGCAGGCATAGGTCTCCTCAGGCTTGATACTGGGCCTGAGAGTAATTTGCCTCCTGCAGAATTTAACATGGTTATGCCATGATATTTAGTATGGCTACCGATGAATCGATGGTAGTAGTCTGTCCCTACAAGGAGAT
Organism: Procambarus virginalis; assembly: GCA_020271785.1. Taxonomy (NCBI): domain Eukaryota; kingdom Metazoa; phylum Arthropoda; class Malacostraca; order Decapoda; family Cambaridae; genus Procambarus; species Procambarus virginalis. The sequence continues at coordinate 47,124 of WNGS01166524.1, forward strand.
CGAAGTTGGTGAGGTGATCAGACTTAATATTATCTGCCAATTTTATTCCTCTATTTCTCAGGAATTTGGCTGTTGCTCTCAGACCTTGAACTTGTAGGTCTACTGGTATTTTGTCCACCACAATGGCTTGTACTTGACAGACGTACCTGCCTAAACGTACTGATGGTTGTACCACCTGGTAGACTTGAGGTCTTGCATCTGTTAGGAACCCTGAGATGTTGATTGTCGTCTGGGCTACAGGCTTTAATTGTAGTTCATCTGCCAAATTTTTAGTGACATATGTTCTCTGGGACCCTTGGTCAAACAACCCACGGGTATGGACCTTGGCCCTCTTATTCTGGATGGTAATTTGGGCAGTAGGCAACGTTGTATTACCTTTAGACTTTGCCGATTGGACACTCGTTGTTTGTTGCACCTTGCAGTACTGTACTGTGGTGGGAATGCTATCTTCCACCTTGGGGTTTGGAGACGTTGTTTTGGTGTCTCTGCACAACGCCGCATGGTGCTGACCTTTGTTACACCTATTACAGGTGTGTAATTGGATCTCACAGTCGTTGATGTTATGTTTCCTGAGGCACCTCGTGCAATGTTGCAAATCTTTGAGTCGCTCAACACGGGCGTCACTATCAGGAAAATTAGGGCAGTGGTACATTGAATGTTTCTCATTTTTTTTTTTTTTTGAGATATATACAAGAGTTGTTACATTCTTGTACAGCCACTAGTACGCGTAGCGTTTCGGGCAGGTCCCTGGAATACGATCCCCTGCCGCGAAGAATCGTTGTCTTCATTGCAGAACAAGAATCTCATTGCAGAACAAACATGTTCCATAGCTTCCAGTACACTCCAGTAAAGGGAGCCGTTCGGCCGAGCGGACAGCACACTGGACTTGTGATCCTGTGGTCCCGGGTTCGATCCCGGGCGCCGACGAGAAACAATGGGCAGGTTTTTTTTCACCCTATGCCCCTGTTACCTAGCAGTAAAATAGGTACCTGGGTGTTAGTCAGCTGTCACGGGCTGCTTCCTGGGGGTGGAGGCCTGGTCGAGGACCGGGCCGCGGGGACACTAAAGCCCTGAAATCATCTCAAGATAACCTCAAGATATAACCCTTTGGTGTCACATTCTTGGGTGACACAGTAACTATAGGCTTGGAGGGTCCCACTGCATATACGCCCACACTGCCACTGTTCCACTTTGGTGTTGAATTATATTGTTTACATTGATTTGGAGTACCTTTGGTACTCTGTGGTTTACTATTATTGGTTTCTGAGGGTTTACTTGGTGGTTTTAATTTGTCACGTGTTCGTAATTGGTGAACTACTAACCTTAAACCCTCAGATATTTCATTCATGGATAAGATGCTTTTATTGTAATGAGCACTCATTTGTCTCAATATGTCCCTAGGTATTTTCTCCTGGACAATTATTTTCAAGACCCACTCTGCCCCGTTTGTATCTGCTGTCAGGCTGAGGGCCTTGATCATTGATTCTACCTCCAGCTTGAAGACTTAGAGTGAATCAGCTGAAGCCTCCGGTGGGGGTAAATGCAACAGCTCATGAACTAAATGTGATGTTCTTACTTCTGGATCAGCATAATTATCCTTGAGGAGTTGTACTGCCAGATCATAGCCGTCATTAGTTAATCTCAGATGGGATACTACTGTTTTAGCCTCACCTGATAATTGGCCTTGCAAATAAGAGAATTTACTACTCTTTGGTAAAGATTGTTTTGAGTAGACAAGGTCAACGAATTTGTTACAAAATTCGTCCCAATCTTCCTCATCTTTTCCTGAGAAAGTGGGTAAATTAATTGGAGGGAGTCGAGCCCCTCTGCTTGACTCGTATTAGATGCAACTGTTGTTGTTGTTGCTGTTGCTGCCTTGTTCTGGGCAATTAATTTGACGTAAGGCTGTAACGTGGCCTGAGTGTGATGTTCATAACTCGCTAGATCAACCATAATGTCGTGTATTTCTGTTTCTGGTAAATTGGTGTTGGCAAGTTCAGCACATATGTTGCTATTTGGCATTTGATTTGCTCAAATTTACCTGCAGCTGTTTGATAATAGCTTTCCAGGTCAGCATAATCAACTGGAGATTGTTGTGACAAATCTTCACATTTCTTGATCTGTCTTGTTAAGTGGCCTTTAAGACCTGCAAGGGTTCTTTTCATTCTCCCTGCATTATCCATACTGGCTAGTTGGTTAAGCCTTGTGGGGCTTGTACTTATGGTAGCCTAGGGTCAAAATTCTGCACTCACTAGGCTGTAATCCTACCTCTTTTAGAGGTTAGCACTTAAAATTAATACACACTATATATATACAATCATATACACTAATGATTTGAGTGATAAACCAGTGTCACTGGAAGTACCTTTAGGTTAGCTCCTCAAAATCACCCTAGGATGGTATAGACACTAATTAATCACTCAAAGGTGTAATGATCATAAGTAAATTATTATATATACACAACTCAACTCGAGCTGGTAACAATTACACCCAAAAAAGGGTCTGCACCATTCATTAATGGTGCTAGGTTGTTCAATATAGTACAACTAGACTATGGTAATAAATGGACTAGGATGAACAATAAATAGTTCAACTAGTCAATGGTAATATCCTACCCTGATGTGGGTTGGCAATTAGCAAATATTATATTGAGAACACTAGTGCAATATATATTAAATAATTCTCTATTTTGGAGAAATAATATTCACAATTATTGATGATAGCCTCTTAATAGCCTCTATAAAACTTCAAATATTATCTAGAAGTATTAAATATTATTAGTGACCTCGCGAAATTAACACCACAAAATTCGTGGATAATCTCTCGCGAAATTAACACCACGAAATCCGTGAACAATCTCGGGAGGACACAGCCACTAATTTGGCTGGCTTTAACATAAGCGCTGTCATCCCACGGAATAACAACCCACCAAATCGGTGGTTGACATGAAACCGCTGAATAAGGCTGAACTGAGCTGAGGGGCTCGTGAACTCACTCGAGGCAACGCCGCCGGTCTGTGACTGGCTCTGTATTGTTATTGTATAAATCACACTGCACTAGTACCAGTGTATTTAATGAATCCACTGGTTAACAGGTTCATCCGGTACTAAGATGACCAAATAATCTGTCATCCGGTTCGAAGATGACCAAATAATGTGGGAACCGACCTGTGAGATTTATATTTATTTAATTTACATGAATTTATATTTACGTTAATTTATATATTTCGATAGCAATTTGTATGATGTTAAGTGGACTGTATTTCTGCAATAATCTCACAAATCGATCCTTACACATTAGGGGGGGGGGTTATATTAAATTTATATATATGCAGCCAATCAAACTACAGTATTAACTACACATATTAGTATACATTGAGGAGGTTCCTTATCTTATTGTACAACAGGCTTAGACCACCAGGTATAACTAGGATGTAGACACCAAATTATCCTCATTTGAGACTAAGAACCATCACCCAGTAACTGATGTATCAAGTCTTGCTTCCTCTTCTTGTACCTGTCAAAGAATGCTAGCGGTAAAGCCAGAATCCAAATATATAACAGCTATATCAGAGAAAACACTGTATATTAGGTAATAAGGACCAAGGCTTAATTACCTTTTATTAAGAGGCTGTTTGCATTCTAACCGGTTCGCCCAATATCTACCTAACATTTAACTGGCCAGAAATGCTTAGATAAACGGGTTTCGGTAGAACACTTCTCTTGTTTATTGTTGACTGCGTGTTGATGATGGTAGAGCACTAATATGATCTCCACTACACTTCTTCCAAGAGAAATAATAGGAGCCGAATTTGCCCCTGCGCCTCTGGTCTTAACAACAATGGCTGACCCCTCCTTACAGATGCTCCTGGCCTACTTTGTCCAGATATCAGTAACTGATAGAAGGGTCACATTTACTTTATTTTGATACTGATAATTAAGTTAATTAAAATAAGATGTTTTTATGATATAAAAAGTCCAAAGACTAATGTAATTAAGAATAATTCCAACACAATATTTGTGAATTTATAATGGTATGTGGCAATGATATCCCGTTTTCTATTGACGGAAAATTCCACTACAAGCTACATTTTCTATGGTTTAACTTGTGTACACAACGCAGCAGCAATATTATCTGCAATTGCATGTAATATTATTAAATGGTGTCGGATTTTCCGACAGTAAAGCTGCCGCCCTGTTGGATGGGTGTGGAGCACATGACTGTAAAGCTGCCGCCCAGTTGGGTGGGTGTGGAGCACCTGACTGTAAAGCTGCCACCCAGTTGGGTGGGTGTGGAGCACATGACTGTAAAGCTGCCGCCCAGTTGGGTGGGTGTGGAGCACATGACTGTAAAGCTGCTGCCCAGTTGGGTGGGTGTGGAGTACATGACTGTAAAGCTGCTGCCCAGTTGGGTGGATGTGGAGCACATGACTGTAAAGCTGCCGCCCAGTTGGGTGGGTGTGGAGCACATGACTGTAAAGCTGCCGCCCAGTTGGGTGGGTGTGCAGCAAGACTAGTAACTGTGTGACTCACCATAGATGTAAAGTGCCTTGTATAGTGACTGTTGTGAGCCTCTTGTTGATCACTTGTGACACAAAAGATTATTGATGTGTGTATTTGTGTGGGTGATTAAATATGTATTTATGTATGTATATATGTATACATATGTATATGTACATGTATGCATGGGTGTGTGTACATTGTCGGGGTTCCCAGGGTGAGCAACGGTATACAAGGACTTTATCCCGGATATCCTGGCAAGGTCGCCAATGTTGGGGTTCCCAGTAAGAGGGGGTGAGCAACAGTATCTACAAGATATCCTCTCAGCGGTCGCACTATTGGCGATAACCGTAACTCACCGTAGCCCTGCGGGTCTTCACTCCATCCTCACGGCGCCACTGTACACCAGGAGAGTATCCCAGTCGATCCCCAACCGGCCTCTGATCAGGAATGAGTGGTAACACAGCTTGCTCTCTTTCAACTGTGTGCCCGCCCCAACAAGGGCTCTAATACTATCTGCAAGGTCGCCAACTGGTGTTTCCTGTGTCCAGTAACACTTCAGTGGTATTGCGGAATTGTGGTAACAGTGGCAAGAGCACACTCAATAGATCTGGTATCAGGCAAGTATTTATTTCTATCACTCTATCTCCTTCCAAGTATTATATAGCCACAAGAAATATGGAGGGGATGATACAAACGCCAAGGTATTTTGTATTTTACTTAAAACTCAAGACCTCATATTCTTATATCAACAAGCAAACAGCCAGTACGTGCAAAAGTCGCTCGCTCTCCACACATAATCAGGAACACACCAAGATGGCAATGCTCCCCCTCTCGTCAACGTCAAAATCAGCTGAGCGGGACCCCTACCCCTCACTGCATGATCTCTCACTGCACTATTTGTTTGTTGGCGTTATGCGCGTGATTCTTAAAATTCTCAAGAGACACTAAGTGTTCAACAACACAATATTTGCAACAATGGCCACAGCACGCAAATGATTCACTGCACCGATCTTGAGCTCAATCAAACATTTCTATTTTAATGAACATAATAATTCACTATCATGGCGTAGCACACTGTACTTCATATAATGATAACGAATGCAACAAGATATAATACTGGAGTTCTCAGTAATTCCTTTCGTAGGCGAATATTCAATTGGTCACTGCACACATGAAAAATTATTCAACACACAAGCATGTACATATATAGATAAATCATAGACATGAATAATAGTAATAATATAAATACTGGGCACATAGCCTAACACCAATAACTGGTTCACTTGTATATATATGTATTCTCTCTCTAAGTTATCAGAGTAAAGTCACATGAAAGAAATCATCGACACAGAATATTATTCAATCAATCCAGGTGCCTGCACACACCACATATATATATAAATACCGTGAGTGCTCTATACAGCCTCACTCTGCACAACTGTGCCTTACTGTGACATAGACCTAGGTGAGACTTGCTCACTACATGAAAGATACTCTGGCTAAATATATAGCTGACTAAAGGGGAATTGGGAGGGAAACTAGAATCACCTACTTCCACCTATCCTCCAGTGAGAGTTAAGTTGTAGCTCCTGGTCCAGGCTCTCGCCTCGTGTAGGGAATGCCCCACACACACACGTATGTGTCCTCCAGGAACCCAATCAACGTCCCAAAATAAACACGTCGTCGCCGAATTCTGTCCTCCGCAGGTCCGTGCTCCTCCTCAACATCTTGTAGGGTTGGAGTCGGTCTCCCGGCCGTCAACTTCTCCTCCCAGCAACGGCTGCCAACCTGCTTCTTGGCTGCAGTCGTACGGATTCCCAATTAATATCTTTCACTGCTTCCCAGTGGATTGGCCCAGCTGCTACGTCGTCACTGTGAAGCTATCAGACGTCCCAGATGATACTGCCTAGACTTCACCTGCACAGCACCCAACTCAGGAGCACTTGATGCTCAATATTCCGTCAATTCCCTCTTCGGTCCACACATGGAATGAAGAAAGACCTCTCGGCGTACTTGCAGACTACGGGTGACGCGTAAGTTCCACGGGATCGGCTTACTACTGTCAGAGTGACAGGATCAACCTTCACACATCCGTCCACCTTGACGTGTCGTGTCAGACTGATTCCCTCATGGAGGATTGGCCCAGCCACTACGTCATCACTGTGGAGCTATCAGCCGTCACTGCATAGACTCCACTCTTGCACAACACCTGTCCCTGCAGCACTTGTTGCTCAATATTCTGTCAATTCCCTCTTCGACTCAACACATGAACGAAGGAAGACCCCACAGGTGCTGGCAGACCACCGGTGATGCGTAAATCCTCCAGAGATGGGGTAAACTGTCCAACTGACAGGAACCCCCCAGCGCACGTCCGACCTCCTTGACGTGCTGTCTCAGACTGATGGCGCCACCGCGGCGCGATGGCTGGACCCCCCTGCCTTTGTGACGTCATACTTGCCAAGGGAGGTTTTCATTGGCTCCCAGTGCCACGTCGCTGACGGTGACCAATCTGGTGTCACTGACGTCACACAGTTTTGGCGGCAACACGGAAGGGCCAGCGCCATATTGGCGTCCTAAAGGGCCTATACCACAGGCCAAAATACTCTTCTTTCACAAATTTCTCGCCACTGCGAGAATACTACACTCTCCCACATATATCAAACTGATGCCCGCGACGTAGAGAACGCTCGGGTAAAGTGGACATGACTCTTACAGCAGGCGTGGGAGAAATATAAGGGGGGGAACACCGTCACATACCCCTTCATTTAAAATAAGAGTCATGTCGGTAGAGTGTAAGCGGGACAAGGCATCTGCAACTAGGTGGTCCTTTCCTCTGATGAGCCAAACTTCCAGCCAGTACTCCAGCCGCCAATGCGAGACACTCCTCCTGTATCTATTGACCGTTCCCACGGTCACTCCTGGTTCCCATTGCTTTCCTAGCACGGACAGAGGACTCCATACCTCATGTCCGTTCACCAGCTGGAACGGTGAGAAACCTAATGATTCTACCACTGCGTTACGAATGGTAAACAACGCAGGGTACACCGCCTCATCCCACTCAGCTCCCTGCTCTGCGCAGAACACTCTCAGAATGCTCTTCAAGGTGGAGTGAAACCTTTCGATCGCCCCCTGCGACTGCGGTCGGTAGAGCGACGACCGAATCTGAGTCACTCCCCAACTTGTCACGGTCTGCCTGAACCACTTAGACTGGAATATACTTCTACAGTTCGTCTGAATTTCTCTTGGCATTCCTACCCAAGAGAAAAATCGTTGTAGCTGCCCAGCTACTCCTCTACATTCACATATGGGACTAATAGAACAAGAACCCGGCAATGTGATGTTATAGTGGCCAGAATTCGCCTGGGATATAGACGTATCTGGCAGCTTTCTCAAAACTCAAATGTCGAGTACCTAAATAAACATTTGATTTGACATTTGATTTGAGTACACAATGTGTCAACTTTGTGAAAGAGAAAACATACACTCTCTTGAACATTATATTGTAGAATGTCCCATATTGTCTGACTTTCGCCCTCCTGGGCTGAGGTATGCTGAACTGTGTAATTACTATATGAGTACTGGAACACTTGATGATATATTGGACTTGTATCCAAGATTGACCATGTAATGTATCATTTATACAATGTATGTATGTGATGTAACTATATAACCTGAGCTTGTAAAAGCACCTTAATCACCTTCAGTGATTAAGTGCTTAATTGCACACTAGTTTCTCTGTCAGCTATCTCACCCTGTCAGAGTAAAAGAGACAAATGTATGTGAATGCATGTGTGTGTATATATATGCATGTATATATGTATATGTACGTATATATGTGTGTGTGTATGTATATGTATGTGTATAAAGTACATATGGAAGCTGATCAGAATTGCATTTCACCTTTGTAAATGCACATTCATGACACTTCGAACACTTTATGTAGGGCATACGTAAATCTGTGTATCTATGTATTTAGGTATGTAGGTTAGCTTAGCATTATACGTAAATCTGTGTATCTATGTATTTAGGTATGTAGGTTAGCTTAGCATTTTAAAAGTAACAAATGTTCCGAACAATAATGGAAACAGACCCAACTATGGGATGGGTTAACCCAAGTATCGCGTTTCCAAAAGGGTCGCCCATGTTGGAAAAGACGAACGCCGAAAGAATATTGTTGAAAACATCTTGATGACTTATTAAACCAAAATTATTTATTAATCAGAAGAAAGACAAAAACGCGACCTATCTGTAAAACGTCTACCAGACAAATATTTTAAGTAAAACCGAAGATATTTGTAGTTGTATAAAAGGGGCAGTTTTCATCGCTCGTCGAGCTCGAAAACCGCAGCATTCATCTCAGAACCATGCCTATTTCACGCAGATTCCTTAATAAATGTAAGAGTTTTATATGTTTATTTATTTATTATTTATTTATATACAATAAGGTACATTGGGTTTGTGAGAATACATTGAACAGGACAGTATTTCCAATCTTGTAAAGCCACTAGTACGCGCAGCGTTTCGGGCAGGTCCTTAATCTAACAGATAATTTTAAGTAGGTATTTCTATCATAATTGATAAATGATAACAAATACATTACAAGAGAAAAATGAGATGAGAGAGCTTAGTAAGTATATAAAGCACATTGTTATATTAAGCTCTAATTGATTACATTGAACAGCTTGATTGGTAATTAACAAGATTATAGACACCATACAGCAGATTGCCAGCACATATAAGACAGCAATGAACACAATGGTAAGATGTACAGATTGGGTACATAAAGATGGGGAGACTGGATAGCAATAGATACAGATAAACAAGTAATAATAATAAACAAGTATAATAATTATTATTAATAATAATAAACAGAGTAATAAACACCATACAGCAGATTAGCAGCACATATAAGAAGACAGCAATGATCACAATGGTAAAGATATTCAAATTGGGAACATGAAGGTTGGGAGATTGGGTAGCAATAGATACAGTGCAATTTTAAGGCAAAAGGTGAAAAACTATGAAGATGAAATTAGGTACTTTTAGTATTGATTTTGAATGATGTAAAAGTTGGACAGCTTTTCAATTCAATAGGGAGCGAGTTCCATAAACTGTGTTTTATGGAACTCGTTAAGTGTTAGTTTGTTGGTTGACATCCATAAGTGGACTTTTTTTAGTTCATTATTAACATTATGTTTGTATGTGGGTTGGGGTTAGAGTAGATGAGGGTAGTATCATCAGCAAACAAATAGGTTTCAGAATGTTAGAGACATTAGGCAGATCATTGATGTATATAAGAAATAGAAGAGGTCCCAAGATACTGCCCTGTGGCTCTCCAACGGTTATTGGTAGAGTGGGAGAGGTTAATTATTGATGGCTACACATTGGTGTCTATCACTAAGATAGGATTGGATATAGTCCAGTGCATGGCCTCGGATTCCATAATGATGGAGTTTACATAAGAGGTAATTGTGATTAACAGTATCAAAGGCCTTTCTCAGGTCAATGAAGAGTCCAATCGGAAACTCATTTTGTGAAGGGCTGAGTAAATTATATCAAGGAGACTAATAATTGCATCGTCGGTACTCTTTTGGGAGCGGAAGCCAAACTGACAGGGGCTAAGAATGTCGAATTTTACGAGATAGGAGTAGAGCTGTTTGTATATAATTTTTTTCAAATATTTTTGATAGAATGGGTAGGTTTGATATTGGTCTATAGTTATTTATGTCTGCCGGATTACCTCCTTTATGAACTGGCGTTACTCTTGCTTTTTTAAGGATATCAGGGAAGGTATGACACTCAAGGGATTTGTTGAACAGCAGAGCTATAGGTGGCGCAAGAGCATGGGAGGCACTCTTGTATACAATGGATGGGATTTCACTGACGTTCCCAGCTTTGGTTTTTAGTGAGTGTATGATGGACACAACATCTGTCGGGCTGACTGGTGAAAGGAGAAGAGAGTTTGGATAGCTGCCTGAGAGATATATGTTGATATGTGTCTGAGTCTGTGGGATTTTACTTGCAAGGTTAGCACCAATCGATGAAAAGAAGCTATTAAATTCATTCGCCATTTCTAAATCAGATGACGGTGTAAGGCCATCCTTAGAGAGTGTTATCTGGTTATGGGAGTGTTGTTTAGTTCCTAGGATATTAGAGATGGTATTCCATGTGCTTTTCATGTTGCCTTTTGCTTCTTTGAATCTAGTCTCAAAATATGAAAGTTTAGCTTTTCTTATGATACTGGTAAGCACTGATGAGTACCTTTTAACTACTTCCTTTGTAACTAGGCCACTCCTAAAATTCTTTTCATATTCATGTTTTTTGTTGATTTATTTAATTATGCCACTTGTGAGCCACGGGTTATTTTTTCTTTTATCAGTTACTTGTTTGGTAAGGAGGGGACAGTGAGTGTTGTAGAGGCTTAGAGTTTTGGAGAGAAAGAGGTTAGTTAATGAGTTTATATCCTGTATATTATTAAATTCCGATTCCCAGTTAACATTGTGAAGTGGACTAGAGAGATTGCCTAAAGCTGATTCACTGTGTAGCCTGAATGAGAGTTTCTTGGCTTCTGGTGGTGTTGTGTCCATGTTTGCTATGAGGAAGGTAGGATAGTGGTCAGTTGTTCTGTCATAAATTACCCCAGATGTAAGGGGAGCTGTTATATTAGTCCATAGGTGATCCAGGGTGGTGGCAGATGTTTGAGTGACACGGGTAGGCTTGGTGATTGTGGGGATTAGCATACAGGAGTGCATGTTGTTACGGAAATAGTCAACTTGAGGGTTGATTAGAAGACCCAGGTCAATATTGAAATCACCTCCCAGAATGATGTGATTTTTGTTGAGATTGTTATTTATGATAAGATTCCTTACGTTGTCTGAAAATAAAAGCTATGTTGGTATTAGGAAATCTATAGATGGCACCGATAGTCAGGGAGGATTTAAGGGATTTACTGGAGAACTTGGCAAAAGTATATTCACAATAGTCGTCTCTATCACTAATAACACTATTGCAAATGAAGGTATCTTTGTAATATATTGCTGTGCCACCTCCTTCTTTGTTAGGCCTGCAGTTATGAACGGCTTTATAACCAGCTAGATTGTAGAGTTGGGTATAGTCATAACTTAGCCAAGTTTCCGTTAAAATGATGAATGATAATTTAGTACCTAGTGCTGTAAGTAGAGCATTTATATCATCAAAATGTTTACCAAGTGACCTGACATTTTGGTTGAAGACTGATAAGCAGGTGCTATTTACGAGTTTGTTTTTTGCAAGATTTGCTGTATAATATACCTGCAATAATGATGATCAATGTGCTGATTTGTGTGGATATGGGACAGAAGATTCGTTCAGGATCAATATCAGTAAGCATAAGATAAAATAATGTCACGATAATATAAGATAAGCAATTACAGGAACAGTTAAATACTAAATCTGCTGTAAATAGAAAGTAATTATAGCAAACACAACAATACAATAATATAACAATACAATAAAAGCTTACAAAGTGCTAAGTCTACTAAAATTAGAGAGTCTAATAAAATTAATAAGTCTAATAAAATTAGATGTCACAAGAAAGATAGAAATATAAGCTTCATTCTAAATACCTTACCATGGGCATATTTAAATTTAAAGCGAAGATAGGTGTACTTTTATAATAGCCGAGCTCCGACCCCGGACAGATCGATCGACCGAGCAACTCTCTCTCAGAACTATGTATATTTCACGTGAATTCGTTAATAAACATATATGTTTTATATGTCTCAAGAAAGGCAGACATATAAGCTTCACTTAAACACTTTAGCATAGACATATTTAATGTTCTAATGAAGATACATGTATTTTAAAATTACGGAGCTCCGACCCCGTACAGACTGAACGACAGAGCAACTCTCTCTCAGATCAATGTTTATTTCACGTAAATTCGTTAATAAACACAAATGTTATTCATGTCTTAAGCAAGATAGAAATATGAGCTTCATTTTAAATACATTACAATAGACATATTTATAGCTCAAGTGAAGATACATATGTTTTTATAGTAGCTCTCAGTAGCTTGTCGGGCATGTAGTGCAGACGCCTACCCACTTGCCGATATGTTGTATAATTAACAAAGATACGCTAATAAAGTCTTATATGCCTCCAGAAAGACCGAGATATGAACATTATTATGATTGCACCGAATAAAATAAATCATGAAGATATATCAATTTTAAATTAAGTTTCGACTCTTGCTCGGGCGGAGAATTCAATTTCTTTCTTTATTATGCACCCCATACCCATCCCGTGGGCGGTGGTGTAAAGGATACAGAGGCACATAATCGGTTCAGGAACTGAACCCTCTAGTTCGTTTAGCTAAGCAAATAACAATGTTTGACGCTAGTTACAAATTATCAATGTGTATACACATGTACACACCCTCATACATACATGTACATATATATATACGTATACATATATACATACACATACATATCTAATCACCCACACAAATACACACACATCAAGAATCTTTGTGTCACAAGTGACACAAAGAGGTGTCACAAGTGACATTACAAGAGGCTCACAACAGTCACTATACAAGGCACTTTACATCTATAGTGAGTCACACAGTTACTAGTCTTGCTGCACACCCACCCAACTGGGCGGCAGCTTTACAGTCATGTGCATGCATTACCGACAGTAAGCAAATTTTGGATACTTCGCTAAAATTTCGGGCAGCACATCATTGTGAATGAAGTACTTACACATTTCTTGGACACTATTGATGGTGTTATCTCTAAATTCCGCAATTTTTCACATTCCATTATATAATACGCAAAGTATGCGAATAGTTCTGCTGACAGAGTTTACATTTAGTCAAATCTACATCAGCAGATGTTACAAACTCCCAGAGGTACTTGTAGCCGAGCCTAAGCCTAGCAGTGGTAACATCTAGAAGTCTGCTAACATTATTGGATGACCATAGACGTGCGGTTCTTCATGCATAATAGAATGATGATAGATGGAGTAACTGGTGTGAATTTCACTTTGCCTCAAGCCTCATCGATTGATTGATTGATAAAGATTAAGCCACCCA
>WNGS01166528.1:0-19934 GCA_020271785.1 Procambarus virginalis
TGTATGAGGAAAAAATAGTGAATGGTGATTCGTGGAACAGTGAAGTGGAACGGGTATCACAACAACATATAAGTTGGAAGTGAAGGAAAATCGTGCATAGAATATCATACATATATAGAATACTAGAAATATAGAATAGTGGCAAGAGGCGGCATCAGTAGGCTGTGTTTCCACAAGCCACGAGGCCTACCACAGGGCACGTCCCACAGGGATAAAATACGGAAAATATATAGTGTACTATGGAAATGTGAATCTAAGAATTAGTAATAAAGTGAGTGAATACCATTGCAAGCCGGAAATTAGGTGGAAAATTCCTTGTAAGAATACAAGCAAAGAATAAATCAGTGTCATAAATCGAGTAACTGGAAACTGGTGACATCAACCTGGGATAAGAGGTCACCTGTACCGACTGGGGCCCAGCTTCGCTACCCTACGCTAAGTACCTCCCATAAAGTTTGAACAAAATAACATACATAATATTACAAATATACGGTATACATATAATATTATAAATATTTAATATATAAATATATACATATAATTTTATAAAGAGTTAAAAGGACTGAAATTAACAAGTGATCCATACAGTGAACCACAAATTACAATACAATACATCAGACAATGGAGAGGTGTGGCGANCCACCACCAGCTAAGAAACGATGTCAGTCAAATGAAGAGGATATTAGAGAATTTAAGGCTACAGGACTGAAAATTTGGCATGATTAAGAAGGATGATAAAGCTTTATGCATTTTCTGTTCTGACACAGTTGTTTGTAGAACTTCTTCTGTAAAGAGACATTTTGAAATGTCATAAGAAACTTGAGCAATAAAAACTGAGGAGGAACTAAGAGAATTAATTTCTCGTGACTGAGCAAGACAAGATGAAACTTTTATGAATTATTTCAGGTAGGCCCAGTTCCAACTTAGTTGCTGCTAGTTTTGAAGTTTCAAAAGTTATTGCCCAACACGGAAAGCCTCTCTGTGATGGGGGAGTTATTAAAGAAGCTTGGCAGAATGTGCACCTTTTCTTTTTGACAACTTTTCAGAAAGAAAAAGATATTCAGCGCATTAAGATTTGCCTGTGAGTAGGAAAACAGTATGGATAGGATACTTAAGTTGGAAAGAAATACAGCTGAACAATTGACAAAAGATTTGTCTTCATGCAAGTTTTTCTATTTGTGTTGATGAAAGTACAGACATTATATCATCAGCTAGGCTAGCCATATATTCTAGATTTTGTAGGGGTGATGAAGTATGTGAAGAGATGGTTGCTCTTGCATCACTACCTGAGCGTACTACCGGGGTGAAATGTTAACAGTTGTGAACAAATTCTCTACTCGGCAAATTGACATTTCAAAAGTAGTATCCGTCACAACAGATGGTGCCCCAAACATGACTGGTGAGAAGGCAGGATTTGTAAATCTGTTGCAAAAAAGTGTTGGTCATCCACTGATTGGCTTCCATTGCATCATACATGAGGAGGCTTTATGTGCAAAAGCTGGCCTAAAGGAAATGCAAGAAGTGATGCAAACAGCTACCAAGGTTGTTACTTACATTTGTGGTCGGCCTTTAATAAAAGACAATTTCAAAATCTTCTGGATGAGGTAGAATCTGTGTATAAAGAACTGAAAATGTACAACCATGTTCGTTGGCTTAGCAGAGGCTTGGTTCTGAAACGATTTATTGAATGCTTAGATGAGATAAAGCTCTATTTGAACGATCAACAAGTGTCATACCATGAATTTTCTGACATCGTGTGGGTTTGTAAACTGATGTTTTTTTGCAGATTTTTGTGAACATTAAATGAATGAATATTAAGTTACAGGCCTCTGGTAAGACACTTGATGTTATGTTTTGTACATAAAAGCTTTTGAAATGAAGCTTAAAGCTTTTAAGAGGGTTAGTAAGAGAGATTTAGATATTTCCAACTAAAGAGGTACATCAGTGATCTAAAAGATGACAGAACAGACCACTGAGGAGTTGCGTGGTGACCACCGGCCAGGTCGGACGCTCCTGAGGTCTCTCCGCACTGGCTAGTGTTTACGTTGGGTGATTGCTGGTTGCCCTGCTGGTGGTGGGTCTGCCACTGACAGGGTGACGTTTGCTTAGCCATGGGGACTTCTCGCCCCCAGTGAAGAGGACATTGTCGGCTGGTCTGGCGTTTACGGTACCAGGGCCATCCATTGGTTGGTGTCGCCCTGGTGGACGTGCTTCATGTGCAGCTGTCGGACCTGGTGGGCATCCAGCTGCTTCAGGGCAACCGTGCTGTGGTAAAGTTCCGCCTCCAGGCTGCCTTTCAGGCGTTTCTCGAGCGGTGTGAGGGGCGTGTTTACCCTCTCCCTGATACTGCTGGCTCCGTTAAGGTAGTGAATCTTAGTGTCACCTTGACGTCTGTGGCGGTGCATGGTGCCCCCTTCGAATTTCAGGACGACTTTTTGACCTCCTGTTTCGAACGGTTTGGGACAGTGTTAAGTGTTCGTTGGAACAGGGTCGTTGCCGGGCACTGTGTTGGTGCTTGACGGCTCCCGCACCCTGACGATGTCGCTGAAGGTATGTACCGTCGTCGATATCCGTGTTGGGATACACGCTCCACTGCCAGTATCGGGGTCAACCGCGCACCTGTTATCGGTGTGGTCACGAGGGTCATCTGGCTGCAGCGTGCGACGTGGGAGCAGCTGGTCGGGTGCATGTTTTTCGTGCGAGGATTTCCCACCCTTGTTACTTTCGGACGGTTCTGAGGATGGAGTGGGTACTGTGCCTGCGGCGCCTGATTGCCTGTCTGCTGCTCCGCCTGTTGAGGTGAATTCTACGGCCTGCACGACCCGTCTGGTGCCTGCTGTGGCCCCTGGGGATGTTGAGCCGGTGTGTGTGGGTGTTGGGCCGTCGCCTGAGCTGCGTGTTGTGCAGGATGTCCCGGTGGAGGTCCATGTCCCGCCTGTGGATGTGATACCGGCTCCCGGGAATACGGGTTCTGCTGTTTTAGAGGGGTGCTTCGGCAGGGAGAGGTGCCTGCCGTGCCTGTGTGCTGACAACTGTAGTTCTGCTCTTTCCATCCCTTTGCAGAAGCGTGCGCGTCGGTGTTCTGAGGCTGTTTCCCTGGATGATGTGGACAGTGTGGGTGATGTGGCCTCTGTGGACTCTTCGGACAGTGCTGGTGTGACCTGTGTGGATGTGAAGATGGTGGCCGTGCCTGCGGCGGGGCCTGCTGGGCGTGGTGTGGTGCGACCTGTCTCGAAGCGTTCACGGCGGGCTCGGAGTGTGTCTCCCCCTCGTGGTGTGCCTTGGGAGGAGGGGGGGAGTATGATGATCTGGCGCCCCCCTCCGAGGATGTTGGTGCTGTGCGAGACTCCGAAGTTGCTACCTGTGCCTCTCCTCCTGCGTCTCCTGCTGTTGGATCTCCGCAGTGGGGTTGTCCCTGATGATCGGGACCTCGTCGTGATGTTGCGGAAAGATGTGCGCCGGGGGGCCTCGGGTCCTGTGCCCGGTGGTGGGGTCGGT
This sequence comes from Procambarus virginalis, assembly GCA_020271785.1. Lineage (NCBI taxonomy): Eukaryota > Metazoa > Arthropoda > Malacostraca > Decapoda > Cambaridae > Procambarus > Procambarus virginalis. The sequence continues at coordinate 3,499 of WNGS01166528.1, forward strand.
GCCGCGCCTGCATCCCCTGCTGTATCCCCTCCTTCCTTGCTCCGGTCTGGGGATTGCCTGGTTCCGTCTGCTGGAGTCGTGCCCTGTGAGGGTCCGGAGTTGGGCCCTTATCGAGATGCCCGGGTGCTTCCGATCCCGTGGTGCTCGTCCACTATCTGGGTGTCGCGGGTGAAGGAGTTTGTGTATCGGGTGCCGGATAGGATGTCTCAGCCGAGGGCGCTGCCTAGTGGCCGGCTGCCCGTTGACGAGCGGGTGATTTGGGAAGCGTACTGCTTGCGCTTTCCGATATACAAGTTTCCGGAGAAGTATTAGTTCCCGTCTTGCACACACTGCTAAGCCGTGCGTGGCTGCCACCGTGACCGCGACGCCCCGCCCCCCGGTGCGGGGTGTCTCCCTCTAACGTTCGACTCAGTTTTCGCCGCCTCTCCTCTCTCTACGGCCCATCACATCTACCGCTTTTGACTTTCTTCTCATCCTAACCGTCAACGCATCTCCTTACGTCTGTCCTGGTGCAGTCATCGGGAGGGTTAACCCTTCATGCAAACTGCACCTATTCTCAAGAAGAAGAGAACAGACACAATGTCTTCAAAAGCTGTTTGTAAACATTATCGAGTCAACAGTTTGGCAGTTCTCTACAAGATTTGCCAAATTCAGAGAACTGGAAGACACAGTAAAGTTCATCAAGTTTCCAGACAGCATCAAAATGGATGAACTAAACTTGCAAATGTTTTCATGGATAGACATGGATGATTTTGAGATGCAGTTGATTGAATTTCAGAGTAGCTCAATTTGGAAGCAGAAATTTGTTGACCTTAGAGTTGACTTGGAAAATGTTGAAAGAGAGAGATTAGAGATGAAAGTAACAAAGAGAAATGCGGAAAACGAAGTATTAAGGACTTGGAATACTATTCCAGAAAATTATGTCTGTTTAAAAAACCTTGCAACAGCATTGCTAACCATGTTTTCGTCTACATATGCTTGCGAATCTTTGTTCTGAATTATGAACTTTGTTAAGTCTCGTAACAGGAGTAGCATGACAGATGAAACTAGCGCTGCATGCATATCTCTCAATGTTACTAAATATAAACCCGATGTAAAATCTCTGTCATCAGTTATGCAGCAGCAGAAGTCTCACTGACAGTATAAAAAGGAATCAACAAGTTTTTTATCTGTTGTATTCTATTAAAGTCACAAAAGCTTAAAGGCTGTTGAAATGTACTTCTGAAGGTTAAATAAATTTTTTTTCTGTTTTTTTTATACTATGTATTACTGCACTGAGGTAATTTATTATTTTTTCGTTTAAAAAGTTCTTAAGAGATACCAAATATGTTCTAAAAAAAAGGTTGGCCCGTGGAAAAAGTTTGTGTCAGAGACTTTGCTGATTTTGGCACGCACTCTCAAAACGGTTGCCCACCCCTGCTCTAGACTATCTCGGTTCGAGTGACCAGAAAATACGTGGGGAAATCTGGATCTAGTTTAATCCTAATAAAATGTATAATTCTATGAATGCAATCGACATGAGGACAAATCCAGGACAAATATTTACGTCACAATAAAGGTATTATGTGGCGACACTTCTTTTCTTGTGATGTAGTCAAACAATTTAGATGATATTAAATGAACGAGAAAAGATCTGGAGTGGAGATACAATTTATCATAATATTCACTGACACAGCAAACCGTGGCTGCATAAATTGGTTGCAGTAAACAATGATAAATTTATTAACAAAAAGTGAATCTATTAATAAATGCCAATCCTTAATAAAACACAAAATAAGGCTAGATTCCACCTGATATGTTAATATGAAATGTTCCTGGTGGCTAGCTGACTGACGCAACATTTCCACGATTCTAAGGAAAATTACATGACACTCCACATCCTAATGCAATGAATTCTGTGATACTAAACTTTGGATTAGTAGTGTTAGTTAATTATGACGCTTAGTACAGGAAATACATCACATTGTACTAAAGATTAGTAAATGAGTATTTAAGGATTATGAAGCCTAATACAGAAAATACATCCTATTGTATTAGGATTGAGAATAATTGTTGGAAATTTCCAACAACAAACACTATAGTGGACACTAACACTACGGTGAACACTAACATTACGGTGGATACGAACACTACAGTGGTCACTAACACTACGGTGGACACAAACACTACTGTGGATACAAACACTAAGGTGGACACGAACACTAAGGTGGACACGAACACTATGGTGGACTCAAACACTATTGTGGACACGAACACTACACTGGTCACGAATACTACCATGAAAACGAACACTACGCTGGTCACAAACACTACAGATGTCATGAACACTACAGAGGTCACGAACACTACGGTGGTCACTAACACTATTGTGGTCAAGAACACTTTGGTGGTCACGAACACTACGGTGGACACGAACAATACGGTGGTCATGAATACTATGGTGGTCACGAACAATACAGTCGTCACGAACACTACGATGGTCACGAACATTATGGTGGTCACGAACATTATGGTGGTCACGAACATTACGGTGGTCACGAATACTGCTGTTGTAACATGGGACGGGGTATTGGCTCTCTCTTGTCCACTACCCTGCTTGTAAATAAACCTAAACTCCAAGAACTCCAAGACCCCCGAGCCCCACTCTTACAGCCCTTGGTCCCACGCCACATGATCTCAGACCATCGACCGCCTTGAGATTCTACAAAACACGTGACGTGCTAGGCTGTCTAGCAGACTCCAAGGATCTTTCTTTGCCGCCACCACCAAACCAAAAATCAATGTTGAAAGTGAACAAATCCACAAGGGCCATGACGAGCATTCGAACTAACGTCCGGGAGCATCCCAGACGCTGCCTTAATTGACTGAGCTACGACATGCTGTAAGAGTTGAAACCGAAGTTCTACTGAACTTATTGGATCCTGCAGCCTTTCCGAGGCACAAACCAGAGTTTTACACAACTCCCCCATGCACTCGAGCTATGTCAATAGGCCGTTCTACCTCTTCGCCCTTACTTCATCACACACAGAAATCGCAATAGTGTGATGCATAAAATGAACAAATATTTGTTCATTTGATGCATCACGCTATTGTGATTTCTGTGTACAATGTTGAAAAATTAATTAACTGGGGTTTGAGCCAATTCATCAATCCTTAAACCCTTGGGGTGAGTTATCCCCAATTTCGTTGAAAGGGAAGGTATTAGTTACATTAAGCGTGGAATTTAAATAAAACAAGGGAATATATCTGACTTTAAAATGAACTAGGCTTGCCTGCAATATTCGTGCTGATTCACTCAACACTTACCCAGACTCGTAAAAGGACCATGGTAAAGGCAGTGTGTAATTATTGGAAATACTCAAAAATACAAAAACGTAAATAGGAAAACAAAGTTTATTAAAAGAAAACAAACAACGCTATAAAATGTAAATAAAATCACTCCCCAACTCCTAAATCACTCCTAAACTGAAACTATTTCGTACTGAGGCCAGAATGCACCTTTTTATCTGTACTAAACTCTCAAAGCACTTTACCGTAAAATTTCTAAGTAAAAATTTCTAAATCTACCATAGTCAACTGATCTCGAACTAAAGAGGAGATTTGATTCTTCATTCCTAAATGACGTTAAGTTCATCTCCATACTTGACAAAAGAGGTTAATAATTACAGTTACTTTAATACCTGAATTTCTCAAAATTGATACTTTAAATACAAGGAGGAGCTGGCGACCGTCGCTTCCACAACTCTGCCCTAATCTCCTCTGGAGTCACCCTTTTCTCTCCCAAGTTAGGTAACTCTCGCCTCGCTTCAACTTTCCACTTTCAAAACCACGTAGCCCCCATGTAATATTTATGCCATATCTATAATAAATAATTTCTACAACAAAACCTAGTTTGTTACAACCTCCCCCCCCCACACACAAGTAATTTAATAAACCTCGTTTTTTAATAACATGAAAAATGAGGTTTAGTATCCAAACCCTTAGTTATACAATCAATAAATCCATGCCTCTATCAAAAAGCTACCCTATCTAATAAAATGGCAATCATCAGATTGTACAGCACAAATCTTAAAATAAACAATACCAATTTCAGCAATTATCCCAACTCTCAGCTGACAGCCCAGCAATCATCCAATACAACTGGAAACAAACATCCTACCCCTGACTGATATAGGTAAAAAAATATCCCTAATCTGTTAGCAAAAACTAACTAGTTAAATCCCTTGGCTCTTCATTAGCCAACCACGTATGTCCCCTAGAACAAGACACACAATTTAACAAAAATATATCAACAGACTTAACTCTCAGTCAACTGGGAGAAAAACACTCAACTTCACGAAGTTCACACACATGTACCATCCACTCCCAAAACAATTTCATCCTTGACATTCTGCCAATAAAAACAAACCTAGTTTTTATTATTTATCTATAAATTTCTAATACTACTAAATCACAGTTTACAGCTGACTGTACAGCTAAGTGTCCGCACTCTTAATTTAAGAGTGTCAATGTATTTATTGGTCTGCCCCTTCTGTTTTCAAATTTCTGAAATATATGACAACATAGTTTTCTACAACCTTTTGTTCTGGGCTTAGTGCAATCGTCTGCCACACAGGAAGCTTATAATTAATGACCGAGTTTATATATGAGAATTTTCCACATTTCACTATACCAAAGTACTATTGACTCTAAATCTAGTTTTCAACATTTAACCAAACATTGTCCAGATTCACTTTACTAGGTATTCAAAGCCTTATTTCATTCTACTTTTACAGTATTTCATTGATCTTTCTATACTTTTCACAAAATGTTCTTCTATAAACAAAATTCTGATGACGATGAACGCTGACTGTAGTCGATGTTGATGATGTCGATCCGGCTTCTTCCATGCGTTGATGTAGATCCCTGGTCCTTTTGTTCTCCCTCCCTGGTACTTATGAAAGAAGACTGACTGTTCCAGAGCAGAACGCCAAGTGACCGCTGTAGTTCACTACCGCTCGACCATTGACCTTGCTCAAAAGATCATGAGTTTTCATATCACCCGCAGCTCACAAGGCAGTCTTGATGTAAACCATGACGGTGCAGGTGACCACAGAAGAGCAGGACTGGACGTACTAACAGTGTCTCGTGACGGTAGTGGTGTCAGAAGATCGTTGGGTCGGGTGACTTATTTGCAGAACAGGTGCATCCCGCCTTCCATCATGGCTCACATCGTCTCAGGCGTTTCTTGATGTCACCAGATTACTAGGCCGTAAACACCAACTGTGTATACCCTCGTACCGCTGACTTTAGGCCAAAGGAGGCAATTTTGCGACCTTCTATGGTGAGTCACAGTACTTCTGTAGGGAGCCCGTGCCGTTCCACCTGTGACCACCTTAGTTCCGCATATTTGTTATAAAGACGACGTGATCATCAATCTTCCGACGAGAAATATGAGTACTGCTACTGGCCTCCCATTCTCTTGACCTCTCCTCCAACACTGCTGGTCTGGCTGCAGTCTTGATGATGCAGCTGGTGGATAGTGGTGACCTCGAGACAGCTACCCACAATGTTGACAGACTTTGACATCTGGTGACTGCTTCCATGTGGACAGCCTGCTGGCCATGACAACCTCGTTAGTTACGTGAGGTGTCGGCCGGGTGACTCTTGTAATGTTACCCACCCGAAAGTAACCGATGTGAGTTACTGGGTCTGGTGGGGGAGGTCTTTGTGTAACGTGCCTCCCCCCCCCCCCTCGGTCTTTACAGACGGGTTCACGTGTGGCTGGAACACTGGGCAGGTGTACCAATCAGACCTGGGAACAGACAGACAATTAGATATAATTCTGGGTTTGATGGAAGTTGGAACCCCAGAGCACGGTAAAATCTGCTACCCGAGTTATGTACAGTTAATAATCCACATCATTGCCTCTACAGGAAAATCTAATGAATCCTAAAGAATACTAAACAAAGGGAGTTACTTTACTGTTACTGTAGAGTACGAGATCTTGTCACCATAGGGTGACAAGACTCCATCTGACTACTGTTGAGAGATGACAGAGGGTCATCCTCATCCCCTGACTCTTCGCTCAAGCCATGAGTCAGCACCGCAAAGTCAGGAATTAGACTCGCTGAAGGCAGTTCTTATTCCTTTCTAGCATGATATTGCATTAATTTATTTACATGAATTGTCCTTTCCACCTTATCTCAAATACTCCCTTTATGACAAGATTAACCGGCCCCGCTCTCTTAATTACTCTATACAGCCCCCGTCATCTAGGAGCTAGTTTCCTACTTTGGCGGGCGCAGCCTCATGCACTCTCAACACGAGGCTGCCCTCTTTCAACTCTAGAGGGTGCATTTTCTTGTCATAAAAGTGAGCATAACGATTCCGTGCCTTCTTGGAAGCCTCAGCCGCAGTACTCCAAGCATTCCTCATTTCACCGAGAACCTCTGAAGGATAGTCCTCCCGTATGCAATATAATGTCTGTTAAGTGAGTTTTCACGATTGGTGATAGAAATTTTCAGAGTCCAGTTTGGGTGAAAACCTCAGATTTTGGCAAAAAATCGAATTAGCATGACAAATGCGTGCCCCAGGTGTCTGTGTTCTTCATTATTGCAGGCTACTAACGTCGTCCTTGTTTAAAAAGTTGTATATTGAAATTTAGAATTTTAAGCATTTAAGCGAATTTGCACGTGACTTTTTTTCTTTTTTGTGGATTGACTCGACACAGAGTTTAGCGCTGATTTATTTTAAATTATCCCAGCTCCATCTAGCCCAAGCGCGTCACGTTTCCTGTCACGGTTTAATGACTCCTTGTCTTCAAGCAAAGGTGCTCGGAACGGTACACTGCGGTTGGGAAGGAGTTCTTACCCAGTGAAAATGGTCGACCATCCCCCAGTTGTAGCTTCAGTAAAGAGGAAACAAAATATAACACAAATTTTCCAAAAATGTTATTTCAGTCTCTTCAAGACCCCGATAGGAGGTCATGTGTGTTGCATGCACTGACTAAGCAAAGTTGCCCCCACATTCTGTTAAATTCCTCAAAGTATCCGTAGGGCGGCACATCCAACCAGGTACCACCCTTCAGGTGGCTGGGAGGTGTGACCGATTATTGCTTCCCCACCACCTTATTGTAGTGCTTAACAAAGGTGCCATCATTCCAGTTGTCAACCTCTCTCATAAGACTTTTATGTTTAGAGTCGGAGACAGGGCATACCTGGCTACAGTTGAAGAGGAAGCTGAAATTTATCAGCATGAAAGCAAGGGAGAGATACCTGCCATCACAGCACAATGTAGTGGTTTACAGGTAACGGAGGGCGTTACACACTCACAGACCACGAACGAGGTGAGTAATCATATTAATTGGCATGACGTAGATAAATTAATTTCGGCACTGGACTTAATACATGTCTCTCAGGCAGACAGGAAGCGATTGACGGGGGAGGGGGAGGGTCTTGCGTAGATTTCCTTGACTGTTTGCCACTGATGATGATCAGATTGCTCTCCTGGATAGGACTGAACATACTATTCCTACTGGAGATCATCCTCCTGTGTACACCCAACAATGGAGGCTGCCAGAACAGGCAAAGAATGTTATGAAGGTTGAGGCAAGACGTGATAGAGCCTAGTACGTCACCGTGTCTCTCTCCTGTTGTGTTAGTTCGCAAACCTGATGGTAGTTATCGATTTTGTGTTGACTACCGGAAGGTGAACGAAATAACTAAGGGTGATGTGTATCCTTTACATCGAATTCAGGAGATAATCGACCAGTTTGGAGCTGCCAAATAGTTTCCCACTCTTGACGCGAAATCAGTATATTGGGCGATTCCAGTTGCGGAACAGGATAGGGGAAAAACAGCTTTCTCTGATGGCAAGCACACTTATCAATTCCGTGGGATGCCGTTTGGCTTAAAGACGGCGCCTTCGTTATTTCAGAGGGCCATTAACTTCATCCTTAGTCCAGTCTTGGGAAGGCATTCGTTAGCGTACCTGGATGATGTGGTGATATATTCCAGAACGTTTGAGGAACACCTACAAGATTTAACTGAGACTTTGACTTTGTTGGATCGGGCAGGGTTCAAGCTTAGTTGTGCAAAAGTGCACCCTGGCAGCGCAGAAACTCAAATTTCTGGGGTTCCAGGTAAGCCCAGACGGTATTCGACCTGATCCGGACTCGTGCCGCACCATTACTGACATGCCTACTCCAAGGACAGCAAAGGATGTGCGCAGGTTTTTTGGGGCGGCCGGATATTTTCGTTGTCACATTAAAGGTTTCACTGGCATTTCAGCACCCTTGATTGAGCTAACAAAGAAAAATGCTAAGTTCGTTTGGAAACCTGAACATGATGAAGCCTATGGTAAAATGAAGAGCCAACTAATTACGACCCCAGTAATGGCCATACCTGATTTCGATAAAGAGTGGGAGGTACACACTGACGCCAGCGGTATAGCTATTGGCGGGTGTTTAATTTAGCGATATGCAGATAATTTCCCCCATCCGGTGGCCTATTTCAGTAGAAAGGTCAAGGGACCTGAAGTTCGGTATTCGGCCACGGATCGGAAGGCACTGGCAGTAGTAGAGTCAGTTAGGTATTTCGAGCCATACCTATTTCAGCGCCATTTTGTAATTTACACTGACCATCGATGTTGTATCTGGCACAACATGTGCCTGGTCCAGTGTAAGAAATTTTCCTGTTCTGTGAAATAGGGAGAGATTAGAGAGTGGTGTGAGGAGGTATGAATCAAAAACCGTTACAGGTGGGGGGGACAGTGGGGAACGTTGCCTCCCCCCCCACCAAGTGAGACATCAGCCACTGTCTCCAGGCCTACCCCTCCCTGTGACGTCACGCCACGCCACCGGGCGAGGGGCGTCTGTGATTGGTTTAGGCACTTCTGCTCCTATGCCGAGTTTTGGCGCCAAGAGCTGTTATTGGAAGCGGCATGTGGAGTTGTGCCGGCTTCCTGCTGATTGGTCAAGACAAGGTAGGGAGGGAGATATGGGGATGTGAGTCTCCCTACCCGCCTAGGGAGGTCAGTTTGAATCGGGCAGCAGGGGATTAAGAAGTGTCTAGGTGGAGGTGGCGGGCCTGCCACCTCCACCACCGTTATCGCTGCTGTCGTTCAGATTACTCATCGAGCATGGCACTCTTGCCATCAGGGTTGTGTCAAAGCCCAAATTCGTGTGAAACTGGGGCTGATAAATACAGGACAGTGGAAAAGCCTCAGAGACAGTGATCACCCATGGGGCAGCTGGCAGAGCCTCAGGGGGTAACAGGTGGCTCAATTATCCTGTATGTTCATGGACAATTGGGTGGAATAATGGGCAGGGCCTACCAGTGTAATTAAGGTGATATTACAGGCCCCTGTTGGACTTTGAATTCCGCCCGACGGCGTCATGTGGTGGTGACGCCGGCCATGGTCACCCTTGTCACCCCAGTGTAAGAGCGAGTCATGCTCTAGTTTGTTGGGGTTGTGGTGATTCCCCATCCACATGTGTGTATGCCCCGGGGCCACCCCAGGCCGCCCCCAGGCACCACGCGGCCACCCCCCGGCCACCCGTGCGCTGTTACGTACCTCTATAAGCTACGTAATTAAATACATTTAATTTGTACTTCTACATTAATTTGTACTTATATACACCTTGTATTATCTGATTATATGTACATCTAAATATTCTTTACTTGTATGTAAGATATGTGTTGCCTGATTTATATGTTGAATTAGGCCTAACTTTTCCACCCGTGGGAACGATTATTTCTTTGTCTGTTCACGGTTGATTTCGTGGGAAAGTGGTTTTATTTATGAACATCAGTAGGAATCACTGATGGGAATTCTGTAATTGTTTGAACATTGGGGGGCAACATTCCGTGGGAAATTTCTAGCTCCTGGTGGCGGGGGAGCGTTGCCAATATTTCCCTTTGTTAATTTATTTTAATTACTGCATGTATTAATAATTACATTATTTTTGTTATGCATGTTATTCTGACCATTTACTAAGTTACTTTAAGATTACTCTTGTCACATTATTTTGCTCCATGTAAGTTTAATTAAATAATGTTAGTTTGGCAATTTTCCGCGGGGCAGAAGCAATGTTTTTGACTCCCGCAGTTTAGTAGTCAGTAACTCGCACGGGACAGGAGAGATAACAACTTGGGAGATAAGTCTGTTAATATTTGTTTTGCCATACATACATTTATATTATAAGAGAGACAATACTTTAATTTGCTTTTATAAGTGATTTTGTCCATCTGTGCTATATATATAATATCTTGTACTTTATTATTGTTAATATATATAATAATTTATGTGTATATTTCTTAGTCCTAAGGGATAAATACCTTATTTTGCTTGTGCCAATCATGTGGTTACACTGGTGACCCGCTCTATATTACAGCAATTCTACCATGACCCTAGACAACAAGTTTCTTAATGCTGTACAGGGTTACGAGCCGTAACGAACGATCTGGTAACATAGTTATGGGGGCCTGTGCCGGGAAATATTATTCCCACTTAAACTTAACTGTGCTAATCTAACCTTGCCTTCCTAGGTACCAGTGTCTTGTGTGTTTTCTACTATTAACTATTCCATGTGCCAAGCAAGCCTTCCTGTGTGTCAAGTAACAACGTTTCACGATTTTGAGGTAAGTCATCCTATAACTTTTGTTTGTGCAGTGAGGCCAAGCGAATTTTCAGTGTGGTGAAAATTTTACAGTGAAGTGAAGTGCAGTGCCAGTGTGTTTATTATTATTGTTGTGAATCAAGTGCCAAGTGTTAATCACGATGGAGGACCAAGTTGTTGTTGTTGGCTCAACCAACTTTGAGGGAATTAAAAACCTAACAAGTCTGCGTTAGTAAATATGGCCAATAAGCTAGAATTAACCGCCAGAAATAGCATGACTAAGGCACAAATTCTGAGAGTCATAGTGACACATTTTGTTGAGAACCAAGAATTAGGGAAGAATGTCTGGAGGAAGTTAGATAAGAGTCAAGTGATCAAATTGCTTTAAGGCGTCTTGAGCTAGATGCACAAGTAACGTATGCTAAACTTGAGGCTCAAGAAAAAGCCAACGAATGTGCAAGGCAACAGAAATTATTAGAGGCTGAAGCTCAGCAGAGGAGCTTGAGACTAGGCGTTTAGAACTTGCGGCACAAAACCAGAGAGTTTTAATGGAGTTGCAACTAGAAGCAACAAAGAAGGAACAATTAGAGATTCAACAACAAATGGCTGACACTAATTTCAGGCTTGAACACAGCGTATGGCAGCTGGGCATGGAAATTCTAGTAATGTTTCAATTAATAATGATAATAATCCCATAAGGATGAGTAAATATATAATTACCCNCTGTCACTACATCCCCTCCCATTTCAGTGGTCGAACCCCCTGTCCCAGATATGGAGGTTTCTTTCGCCCCCGATTCCCTCTCGGTTGCTGCCCTTGCTGAGGTGCACTCCTGATTTCTGCCCCCCTTCCTCCAGCTGTCCTTGCCTGCCCCTCTCAGTTGTCTCCTCCTCCAGACCCCGTCAGTCCGCCTCTGGTCTGTCCTCTTGCTCCCTTCCCTCTATCCTTACTAAGTTTACCCATGCCCCCTAACCCTGATTTTGCTGCCCTGCTCCTGATCCTGATTCTTTAATAAACTGTGTTCTTCTTACCTTTGTTCTTTCTTGTTCTGTTACTGTCCTTTCTCTTTGTAATGTTTTGTGTCTATTCTTCAGTGGAATATTCGTGGATTTTATGCCAACTTCCATGAACTCCAACTTCTAATTACACAGTTTTTCACCACTTTTGTGTTGTCTCCAGGAACCAATGCTTGGTGCTCGTCCTGGTCACTTTCGTGGTTATTCCTTTCTTTCTCCCCCCCCAGCTCTTGCTGGGGCCCATAACTCTACTGCTCTCTTAATTCGTTCTGATATTCCTTTCGTCCCCTACTTCTTCCGTCACCTATCCATTGTTCTGCTGCCCGTGTTTTTGTGGGTAAATGGTATACAGTCTGTTCCATTTATCTCCCCTCAAATGTCCCCTTTCCCTTCCTGATCTTAAGCACCTCCTGGACTCCTTGCCAGAGCCGGTGCTCCTTTTGGGTGATTTCAACTGTCGACATTCCCTCTGGGGTGATGTTCTGACAAACACCCGAGGCCGTCTTCTCGAACCGTTCGTCCTCGCTTCTTCTCTATCTCTTCTGAATTCTGGTGAGCCCACTCATGTGGACTCTCGAACTCGCACCCTTTCCTGTCTTGATCTTTCTCTCTGCTCGTCGTCCCTTTACTTAGATTTCACGTGGCAGGTTCTTGATGACCTCCATACAGTGATCATTTCCCCATCCTCGTTTCCTTTTTCTCTTTCCACCCTCCCCTCTCCTTCCCTAGGTGGCAGTTTGCCAAGGCTGACTGGTGCCTATTCACCCTCCGTGCTACTCTCTCTGACCTCTCCTCTCTGCCTCTTCCTCGCGCCCTCCTTTTTTTTTATGACACTGTCTTCAACGCTGCCCTCCACTCTATTCCTCTCTCTTCCTCCCGGGCACACGGAAGTGCGTTCCCTGGTGGAATGCGACTGTGCTCGGGCTGTCCGCTGTAAGCGTGCAGCCTGGAAGAAACACCGCCGCCGGCAGACGGCTGATTCTTTTATTTTGTTTCGGAAGGCAAGTGCGGTGGCCCGTAGGACCATCCAACAGCTAAACGTGAGTTGGAAATCTTATGTTTCCACCATTACGTCCGATACTCCTCTGCTGCAGATCTGGAAAGATCCGCAAGATTGCGGGCAAGTTCGTTCCATGTCTCGCCGTTCTCCACCTCCATGTGGATCCAGTGAGGTCGCGACCGAACTGGGTTCCCACTTTTCTTCTGTTAGCTCTGGTTCTCATCTTCCTCAATCCTTTCTTCTTCGTAAGCCCGTTCTTGAATCTTATCCTTTATATTTCCACACTCATCTCTGCCTTCCCTATAACGATCCTTTCTCTCATTCTGAACTTCAGTCTGCCCTGGCCCTCTGCGGATCAACGGCGGCGAGCTCGGATGACGTTCATTATGAGATGCTTCGCCATCTCCCTCCGTGCACGTCTCAGTATTTACTGAGTCTGTATAACCAGTTCTGGAAGTCGTCGTCCGTCCCTGAGGACTGGCTCGATGCCGTTGTACTCCCTATTCGGAAACCAGGTCTCTCGGTACGTCCCCGCCCTATTGCTCTCACAGGCTTTTTGAGCGTATGGTAAATGTCCGTCTGATGTGGTTCTTGGAACACCACCACACCTCTCTCCTTCTCAATTTGGTTTTCGCAAGTGCCGCAGCACGACTGATGTCCTGGTTAACTTGGAGGTCTATATTCGTACTGCTTTTGCTGCGAAGACCTCCGTTGTTGCTGTCCTTTTTGACCTGGAAAAGGCTTATGACACGACTTGGAGATACCATATTCTGTCCCAACTTCGTTCTTTTGGCCTTTGTGGTAATCTCCCTCTCTTCCTTCAAAGCTTTCCCTCTCGTCGTACCTTTCGTGTCAAGCTTGGTACCGCTCTCTCTGCCTCTTTTCGGCAGTATGAAGGTGTGCCCCAAGGTAGTGTTTTGAGTACTACTCTTTTTTTGGTTGCCCTCAATGGTCTTCTTTCCTCCTTCCTTCTGGCATCTTCTCCGCTCTTTATGTTGACGATCTTACTCTTTGCTGTCGGGGTGATGATTCGCCTCTCCTTCAACGGCGGCTTCAACTTGCGATTGATGCCGTGTCATCTTGGGCCACCAATCATGCTTCAAGTTCTCTACTACTAAGACTTGTGCCATGACTTTTACTCGGAAGCGGGTCGTTTTTCGTCCCTCTTTGTCACTTTATGGTCATCCCCTTGAGTACAAAGATTCCACGAAGCTTTTGGGGTTATTCTTTGACACTCGTTTGTCTTGGTCGCCCCATGTCTCTTACCTCCGTGTTGAATGCTCTAAGGCCCTTAACCTACTTAAGGTTTGTCCCATACTTCTTGGGGAGCGGATATAGCACGCTCCTCTATTTGCATTCCTCTCTCGTCCTGTCTAAACTCGATTATGGTTGCCCTGCATACTCTTCTGCTTCTCCTTCTACTCTTCGCCGTCTTGATCCTTTGCACCATACTGGGTTGCGCCTCAGCTCTGGTGCTTTTCGTTCAACTCCTATCCTCAGCTTGTACGCTGACACTGGCTTTCTCTCTCTCCAGGATCGCCGTGATCGCTACAGTCTTCGCTATCTTGCGCGATCCTTACAGCATCCTCACTCTCGCCTCTATCGTGCTTTGACTTTTACCCCTCCTGTAGTTCCTGTTCCTCTCACCACCTTCCTCTTTCTGTCCGTTTGTCTCGCTTACAAGATTCTCGGTTTCTTTTAATGTTATTACCAGTTTCTCCTCGTATTGTTCCATCCTTGCCCCCGTGGAGGGTCCCCTTCCCAAATTTGTACTTCTCTGACCCGCATCACTAAAGCTTTTACCCCTCCTACAGTTCTGAAACGCCTCTTCCTTGAGCACTTTTCTTCTCACTCCCACTCCGTTCCCATCTTCACCGATGGGGTCTAAGTCTGCTGACGGTGTGGGCTACTCTGTTGTTTTTCCTGACCACACTTATGTGTCGCCTTCCTCCGGAGGCTAGCATCTTCACAGCAGAACTTTATGCTATTCTCTATGCTCTTCGTCTCCTGCTTTCCCGGTGTCAATCCTCCTTCGTGGTGGTAGTTGACTCTCGTAGTGCCCTCATGGCTTTAGGGTCCTCTAATCCGGTCCACCCGGTGGTCATCGAGATTTAACATTGGCTGTTTCTTATCTCCAGTAAATTTAAGTCAGTTGCATTTTGCTGGGTTCCCAGCCATGTTGGTGTCTCTTTAAATGAGTGTGCGGATGCTGCCGCTAAGGAAGCTATCCTCATTTGTCCCATCTCCTGTAAAGGTATTCCTCATTCCGACTTTTGCCCAGTTATTCATGCCTCCATCCTTGCCCACTGGCAGAGTTGTTGGTCTTCTGTTATTGGTAACAAACTTCGTACTCTTAAAGAGTCGTGTGTCCCAGTGGCCTTCCTCCTGCCACCGTAACCGGCGGTGGGAAACGGCTCTGGCTAGGTTATGTATTGGCCATACCTGTTTAACTCACGGTCACTTAATGGAGCGCCACCCTGCTCCTTATTGTCCAAATTGCATTGTTCCTCTTACAGTCGTGCATATCCTTGTTAAATGTCCTGACTTCCAGGACGAGAGTGTGTCTTGTTTTCCGACCGTCCCCCGCGGTTGCTTTTCCCTCGATTGAATTCTTGGCGACTTGGATACTTTTGATATAGTTCACCTTATGCTTTCTGTTCTCGTATTGGCATCCTTGGTCATATTTAGCGCCCTCTGATTATCCCGCACATTTGGTGGTGCTACATAGCCTTCCCGGTTTGGTGCCTTCTATTGATAATTACTTACTTAATTTACTTACACCTGGTACATCTGTGTAACTGTTTGAGTCGTCTGACTCGGGGGTTTCTATTAGGATAACTTGTACATTTATATGAGAAATGATCTTGATGATAAAACAAACATGACCCTTGGCCTCCAGGCCGTTTAAGGGTCATCGGTTTAGCTGAAACTGCAACTACAGGTTGTGATGGCTTTGCTGCTTGCATATGCTTGCTGATTTGTTTCTTAGTAGTACCTATTATACTCTTAGGTCTCATTGATAAATCAATGTTCGACCTGTTAATGCTAGATGAATTATTAGTACCCGTATTACCTATAGACTGTGCCACTTTAGGAGGTTCGGTTAACGAATCTGATGTTAGTACATTTTCTGCAGATTTGGTGTAAGCTACAAATGCTTGGTTTGCTTGTCTCTTCTTCATGACTAAATGCAAACTTCTATGATATCCTGAATAGTCAGGATGGTATTCTCTTGATAAGATAAGTCCAATAACTGGCATACGATTTATGATAGTCCTTTCTTTATCAGTAGGACCATCACTATTCTGATTCAAAGTTACTGATTTAGCTTCAGCCTTTGTTTCAGCTTCAGCTTCTGATTCAGTTTCTGTTTCACCCTTAAGTTCACTTTGAAGGCATAGTGGTTCTGTAGCCTCATGTATTGAGTTTTCTGAATCCATAGAATATGTGGATAAATGTTCAGAATAAACTGTTCAGTTTCTGTTGATGTAGTGTTGGGTGAAGCTGTTTTAGATGAGACTGTTGAGAATGAAGTTTGAACCTCTAAAGCATATGGACTATCATTGTAATTAGCATAGTAATTAATTAACAGTGTAAGGATCTACTCCGAATCGACTTCAATTGTCCAGATCATCCAGACGTTTATGTACACACTCCTAAAATTTTTCTGCGTCTGCATGGAAGGCGTCTAGCTGATCCGGCTCAGCATTCTGTTGTATAAGATCTCTGAGATAGTCATCTGCAGCCGCATTTGTTCTCTGCAACTGTTGTTTAACCATTTCTGTGCAGTCTTTCAGTACTGGGTCTATGACACCTGACT
>WNGS01166528.1:20934-43126 GCA_020271785.1 Procambarus virginalis
GAATTAATTAATCATACTTATCTAGCTGTTGATTTATGTGCTCTCTGTGATGCAAGTATGTTCTATAATACAATTCACAGTTGCAAGACATCTTGGCTGATGCACAGTCTGCTGAGTTTGATTTGGTTGTGAAAATAACTTGGGTGCCGATTCATATATATACGTGGAACCAGTACTGTTTATGATAGCCTAATATCCAATTCCTTTGTTAGGCTATTATATCTTACCTCATGTACAGGTTAGCTTACCTACCTAATAGTAAATAGCTAATATTTGAGTAGTACTTTGGTGTCTCTACAGGAATTCCTAGGCTTAGCTCATCATTATCAGCGTTGGATGGGTAGTGACACTTCTGTAACACTCGAAATGTACAGTATAATATAATAATATATTATAATATTAAAATATAATATTATATTATTAAAATATAATGAAATATGTAACACAATTGTGTAAAATAATGATAAGTCCTACCCTGACTTGGGTTTGCACAATAATAAATGTTGATAAGGCTGTACTGCCTGGTACAATATTAGTAATCCAACCTATCTAGGTTGGCTAGTAATAATGAGTTAGGCTAGAGTTGTACACTACTAAGTACAATTCCAATCTAAGAATTCTATTCTATATGGGTTGGCATATACTATAATACTACTACTGATGAGCAAATTCAGGATAGTGCTGTTTTTGTTTTTTCATAATTTTTGATTTATATAGTGTATATACAAGTGATTATATATGTGACAAGTATCCTACTACTACGAATGATTATATGTGTGGCAGGTATTCTACTGCCGTAATTCTATACGTGTGGCAGATATGCTGCCACAGGTTCTATGCGAGTGGCAGATATGCTACCGTAGATTCTATGCTAGCACCTGACAATATTTCCTATTTAAAGAGTATAATGTTATCAGGGATGATAAATGATTAATAAATTGTAGACAGCCTAACTTCTGGCTATATTCTACTAATTATAGATTTTAATATTAAATGTGATTCATCTGGTTCGAATTCGGCCAGAAAATATGGGCTCTGAGAACCGGTATGAATTAGTATTAATTCTGGTTCGTTAATAATAATCTAGCTCTCTAGACCAGGGTGGGCAACCTCTGGCACGCGTGCCAAACATGGCACGCCGATGACTTTCTCTGGCACGCAAGAGCATTCTGGAATTATGTAAAATAAAGAAAACCCTCTAATTTTCATAAAAGAAAAAAAATCCTTTGAAGATTTTTATTATGTTCATTGTCTCGTCACGCTTACCTTAAACATTGACCTATTAAACTTATTGATTGGTATTAGAATAAACGTACGTATACTTTACTACAAAGTTTGTGTGTGCTATAATATTAACAGGAAATAAATAATTCTTTAATTAAATACTCGCATTTCAGTAGAAGTAGGCTAATACATTTCTCGTCACTGCACTTCACAACGACAACACAATCCGTTATCATTGCTATTCATTGGAGTTACTCATCATATACTATTTTGACTTACTTTTGATCTTCCTTCTCTTCCATGCATATCAATATATTACTTATTTTAATTTCATGCCCTTTACAGATTGTACAGAATGTCACCACCACCAGCTAAGAAACGATGTCAGTCAAATGAAGAGGATATTAGAGAATTTAAGGCATACAGGACTGAAAAGTTTGGCATGATTAAGAAGGATGATAAAGCTTTATGCATTTTCTGTTCTGACACAGTTGTTTGTAGAACTTCTTCTGTAAAGAGACATTTTGAAAATGTTCATAAGAACTTGAGCAATAAAACTGAGGAGGAACTAAGAGAATTAATTTCTCGTGAACTGAGCAAGACAAGATGAAACTTTTATGAATTATATTTCAGGTAGGCCCAGTTCCAACTTAGTTGCTGCTAGTTTTGAAGTTTCAAAAGTTATTGCCCAACACGGAAAGCCTCTCTGTGATGGGGAGTATATTAAAGAAGCTTGGCTAGAATGTGCACCTTTTCTTTTTGACAACTTTTCAGAAAAGAAAAAGATTATTCAGCGCATTAAAGATTTGCCTGTGAGTAGGAAAACAGTTATGGATAGGATACTTAAGTTGGAAAGAAATACAGCTGAACAATTGACAAAAGATTTGTCTTCATGCAAGTTTTTTCTATTTGTGTTGATGAAAGTACAGACATTATATCATCAGCTAGGCTAGCCATATATTCTAGATTTTGTAGGGGTGATGAAGTATGTGAAGAGATGGTTGCTCTTGCATCACTACCTGAGCGTACTACCGGGGCTGAAATATGTAAAACAGTTGTGAACAAATTCTCTACTCGGCAAATTGACATTTCAAAAGTAGTATCCGTCACAACAGATGGTGCCCCAAACATGACTGGTGAGAAGGCAGGATTTGTAAATCTGTTTGCAAAAAGTGTTGGTCATCCACTGATTGGCTTCCATTGCATCATACATGAGGAGGCTTTATGTGCAAAAGCTGGCCTAAAGGAAATGCAAGAAGTGATGCAAACAGCTACCAAGGTTGTTACTTACATTTGTGGTCGGCCTTTAAATAAAAGACAATTTCAAACTCTTCTGGATGAGGTAGAATCTGTGTATAAAGAACTGAAAATGTACAACCATGTTCGTTGGCTTAGCAGAGGCTTGGTTCTGAAACGATTTATTGAATGCTTAGATGAGATAAAGCTCTATTTGAACGATCAACAAGTGTCATACCATGAATTTTCTGACATCGTGTGGGTTTGTAAACTGATGTTTTTTGCAGATTTTTGTGAACATTTAAATGAATTGAATATTAAGTTACAGGCCTCTGGTAAGACACTTGATGTTATGTTTTGTTACATAAAAGCTTTTGAAATGAAGCTTAAAGTTTTTAAGAGGGATGTAGATAATGAGAGATTTAGATACTTTCCAAACCTAAAGAGGTACATCAGTGATCTAAAAGATGACAGAACAACCACTGAGAAAGTTGTGTGGTGACCACCGGCCAGGTCGGACGCTCCTGAGGTCTCTCCGCACTGGCTAGTGTTTACGTTGGGTGATTGCTGGTTTGCCCTGCTGGTGGTGGTCTGCCACTGACAGGGTGACGTTTGCTTAGCCATGGGGACTTCTCGCCCCCCAGTGAAGAGGACATTGTCGGCTGGTCTGGCGTTTACGGTACCAGTGGGACATCCATTGGTTGGTGTCGCCCTGGTGGACGTGCTCATGTGCAGCTGTCGGACCTGGTGGGCATCCAGCTGCTTCAGGGCAACCGTGCTGTGGTAAAGTTCCGCCTCCAGGCTGCCTTTCAGGCGTTTCTCGAGCGGTGTGAGGGGCGTGTTTACCCTCTCCCTGATACTGCTGGCTCCGTTAAGGTAGGAATCTTAGTGTCACCTTGACGTCTGTGGCGGTGCATGGTGCCCCCTTCGAATTTCAGGACGACTTTTGACCTCCTGTTTCGAACGGTTTGGGACAGTGTTAAGTGTTCGTTGGAACAGGGTCGTTGCCGGGCACTGTGTTGGTATGCTTGACGGCTCCCGCACCCTGACAATGTCGCTGAAGTGCAGTGTACCGTCGTCGATGTCCGTGTTTGGGATACACGCTCACTGCCAGTATCGGGGTCAACCGCGCACCTGTTATCGGTGTGGTCACGAGGGTCATCTGGCTGCAGCGTGCGACGTGGGAGCAGCTGGTCGGGTGCATGTTTTTCGTGCGGAGGATTTCCCACCCTTGTTACTTTCGGACGGTTCTGAGGATGGAGTGGGTACTGTGCCTGCGGCGCCTGATTGCCTGTCTGCTGCTCCGCCTGTTGAGGTGAATTCTACGGCCTGCACGACCCTCTGGTGCCTGCTGTGGCCCCTGGGGATGTTGCCGGTGTGTGTGGGTGTTGGGCCGTCGCCTGAGCTGCGTGTTGTGCAGGATGTCCGGTGGAGGTCCATGTCCCGCCTGTGGATGTGATACCGGCTCCCGGGAATACGGGTTCTGCTGTTTTAGAGGGGGTGCTTCGGCAGGGAGAGGTGCCTGCCGTGCCTGTGGTGCTGACAACTGTAGTTCTGCTCTTTCCATCCCTTTGCAGAAGCGTGCGCGTCGGTGTTCTGAGGCTGTTTCCTGGATGATGTGGACAGTGTGGGTGATGTGGCCTCTGTGGACTCTTCGGACAGTGCTGGTGTGACCTGTGTGGATGTGAAGATGGTGGCCGTGCCTGCGGCGGGGCCTGCTGGGCGTGGTGTGGTGCGACCTGTCTCGAAGCGTTCACGGCGGGCTCGGAGTGTGTCTCCCCTCGTGGTGTGCCTTGGGAGGAGGTGGGGAGTATGATGATCTGGCGCCCCCTCCGAGGATGTTGGTGCTGTGCGAGACTCCGATGTGCTACCTGTGCCTCTCCTCCTGCGTCTCCTGCTGTTGGATCTCCGCAGTGGGGGGTTGTCCCTGATGATCGGGACCTCGTCGTGATGTTGCGGAAAGATGTGCGCCGGGGGGCCTCGGGTCCTGTGCCCGGTGGTGGGGTCGGTGCCGCGCCTGCATCCCCTGCTGTATCCCCTCCTTCCTTGCTCCGGTTGGGGATTGCCTGGTTCCGTCTGCTGGAGTCGTGCCCTGTGAGGGTCCGGAGTTGGGCCCTTATCGAGATGCCCGGGTGCTTCCGATCCCGTGGTGCTCGTCCACTATCTGGGTGTCGCGGGTGAAGGAGTTTGTGTATCGGGTGCCGGATAGGATGTCTCAGCCGAGGGCGCTGCCTAGTGGCCGGCTGCCCGTTGACGAGCGGGTGATTTGGGAAGCGTACTGCTTGCGCTTTCCGATATACAAGTTTCCGGAGAAGTATTAGTTCCCGTCTTGCACACACTGCTAAGCCGTGCGTGGCTGCCACCGTGACCGCGACGCCCCGCCCCCCGGTGCGGGGTGTCTCCCTCTAACGTTCGACTCAGTTTTCGCCGCCTCTCCTCTCTCTACGGCCCATCACATCTACCGCTTTTGACTTTCTTCTCATCCTAACCGTCAACGCATCTCCTTACGTCTGTCCTGGTGCAGTCATCGGGAGGTTAACCCTTCATGCAAACTGCACCTATTCTCAAGAAGAAGAAACNCTGTTAATAGATGCAGGAGTCACAGCTTTGGGTGAAGTATGGACTAAAGGGGAGTTGACCCTGAGCAGCCGTGGAGTGCGGACGTGTCCCTCCGTGACTGCTAGGGTAGTCAGCGTTTGATCGCCAGGTGGCGGGGCGTAGCTGCCCCCCCACCCCCAGTGTTGTTGCCTGCCTGGCGGAGTGCAGACGTGGCAGGTGTTGGGTTCACCATGGGTGGTCCCCTACCAGCAATTGAGAGTGAACTCAGTAGGCCTGGGTTCTCTGGCCGTGCTGGGTATCCAGAGGTAGCGGAGGTGCTGTGCGACTTGCTGCATATCCCGGTGCTAGATGTCGACGGGATTGAGCTGGTGACTGCGCATCGCGTTGTCATCAAGCTGGCGACGGAGGCGGTATACCGTGCCTTCCTCAGTCGTTACGAGGGGCGCTCGCTGTCATTGCGGGAGGTACCGGCTCAGTCTCCATATCAGACGGAGTGGTGCGCTGACCTATGTCAGCGTGCATGGGGCGCCCCTGGAGTTTCCCGAGGATCTTCTGCGGCGTTATTTCCAGCGATTTGGGCCCGTAGTCAGTGTGAGGGTAAACACGTTATCCTCCGGGAGGTATGCCGGGAGGCGGACAAATATTCGCACCTTGGGCATGCGTCTGCGGTCGGACATTCCATCTTCGGTCCGGCTTTGGGATGCTACATCCGGGTGTACTATGCCCGGCAGCCTCGGACCTGTTTCCGGTGTGGCTTGATGGGGCATCAGGCTGCCGGGTGCGAGGCGGATCCGGTTGCACCTGTCAACCTCTTTCGGGAAGAAGATTTCCCTCCGCTTCCCCTGGACGAGGACCTCGGGGATGCGGAGACCGCCCGGCTCGTTGTTGCGGCTCCCCCGGCGTCCCCTGACGTTTCCCCGGATGTCGCCGGCCCTCCTCAGGCTGTTGCGATGAGATCGGTGGATTCTCCTGATCCTGTTAGTGTGCCTGTCCCTGCTGCTCCAGTGGCCCATTGTGCTGCGCCCTCCTCATCGCATGCTCACCTGTCTTCCGATGCTGCGCCTGGCCCTGTCTCCTCGACTCGGGTCCAGATGCTGAAGTGGCTGTGGGGTCCCGGTTGTGGTGGTCCGGTTCCCCTGCGGTTGAAGCTGCTGCAGTCGTGAGACGAGTACGCGCGGCTTGTGATGCCCGTGGGTCTGGGTCCGCTTCCGGTTCCGAAGATGTGCGCCCGGTGCCCAAGCGGTCCAGGCGTTCGTCTACTGCATGGGCTGATGTGGTGGATTCTGGCGCTGATGGGTTCTCGGGAATTGAGGTAGTGGACGCTGACGTCCATGTATCTGCTGATGCCAGGGGCTGTGTATATGATTCGCCTCCTGTGGCTTCTGTCGGCAGTTCCCCGCAGTGGGGGGTGGTTGCACCTCCAGTTGTTGGTGAAGAGGGTGCTGGTGCAGGTCGGGACCTCGTGTTGGTTCTGAGGAAGGATGTTAGGGGTGAGGAGCCCCCACGAGTGTCCCGTCCGGTGGTTGCTGCGCAGCCCTGTGAGGCTGCCGCGGGTACGAGTGCGCTGCCCGTCGTTTGCACCAAGCAGGAGGAGCCTGTCCCGTTCATCTTAGCCAACGGCGAGCCGTATAATGCGACGTCCAACACTGTAAAATTTTCCTATACTAACCGGGTGGAACCTGTTCCGTGGTGCCCCACGACTGTCTGGGTTCCAGCATATAGGTATTTATTTCGGTGTGCCGATTTCGATGCCCGATCCTCGGTCGACCCTTCGTCCCCTATTTCGGAAGACATTATGGCGATATGGGAGGCGTATTGCGTTCTTTTTCCGGCTGCAGAGTGGCCGGAAAAGTATGCGCAGTCCTGATAATCTGTGCGATGTGGATGTCGGGTGTGTTTTGGATTTTAGTCTGTTATGTGAGGGTTGTTATGTGATGTATATTGTGTGCCCTTCCGGCCGATGTTTTCTAAATGTCCCTGTTATTTTAGCTATGCCTTTTCCTGATCTATGTTTGTTTTCATTGTTGTATGTGTGCTCTTTGGATATGCCTTTTCATGATCTATGTTTCTTTCATTTGTTGTCTTATGTGCCCTTCTGGCTATGATGTTCGATCTCTGTTCTTCAATTATTATGTTTATAATTTATTGTTCTTCTATGCTTATTTTGTGTATTGAGTATTTTGGGTCTCGGTCCTTCAGGCGGTGTTAGTTTCGTTTGTTGTGTCCCGTTGTGCTATGCGACCTGTGTTTTTCTTTTTTTGCTCTTTTGCATCTGTTATCCTTGTGATGTTTTGTTTATACTTTGTGCTGCACGTGTTTACCATTTGGCCTGTATTTTCCATACATCTTTGAGTTTGTTATGCTGTGCTGTCGGCCCTTCTGGCTGATGGGTTTTTTTGTTTTCCTTTTGTTCTATGTGTTTTGTACTGGGTATATTGTTTTTTATTGTATTTAAATTGCATGTTTGCATGTAAAAAAAAAAAAAAAAAAAAAAAAAAAAAAAAAAAAAAAAAAAAAAAATGTCATGTTACTCAAGGGTTTAAGTTCAACTTGTTAGCCGCTTGTTGAGTGATGAACATTCTCTGTGATCGCTGGTCGAATAGACCTCGTGTAATGATTTTGGATTTATTATTTAATTGTTGTGCTGTAGGTAATGCGACATCATTATGAAACTTGATATTAAGCACCTTAATCTCTTGTCGTACCTTACAGCACTGCACAGTGGTGGAAGTATCCTGTTCCACCTGGAGTTTAGGTGATTTTGGCCTATCAACTCCACACAATGCAGAATGATGTTGATCCTTTTGGCACCTGTTACAATGGGGTGGTGCAGGTATTAGGATCATGTTGCATCAAGCACTTAGTGCACTTGTGTAGTTCCTTGAGGTTATTTATTCTCGTAACGCGATCAGGAAAGGCTTGACACTGGTAAATGGTATGATTCTCTTGTCAGAATAGACAGCATCTCTTTCCTGTTAATAGATGCAGGAGTCACAGCTTTGGGTGACGTATGGACTACAGGTTTGAAAGGGTTGACTGGATGAGCATCCATGTTGTTATTTTCTCGCACCTTGCAGCACTGTACTTGGGTGATTTTCTATCTTGCACCCTTAGGTTTGAGTACTTTGATTTAGCATGCTTGCACATTGCGGCATGATGCTGGCTCCTTCGACACCTATTGCATGTGTTCAATCGGGTCTCACAGCTGGTTGCATTATGCGGTTTGAGACACCTGGTACCCCCCTCACTATCTGGCCCGTTGCCGCCGTGAGGGGGGCTCGGTGGGTAGTGTTACGAACCCGACTCCATCGTCGAAGCATGGAGCAGCGACGTCAATGCCATCTGTGAGTCCTCTCCCGAAACCCTCACAAAATGGACAACGCCATCTAGTGGTGGCAGGATGATACCAACAAGAGGCGCTAGATTCCTGTCATGGTCAACTCGAGAGGTAGCTGGTGCTGACCTCTGGTGAGGTGGCGTCTAGAAAATCAGCGCCATCTATTGTAGGAGGAGTTGTATGTCTATGTCTGTAAGTGGTATTTCCTAGTGTCCCATGTACTGACCAGTTTACTGATGACGTGTCTGTATCCACAGACGCGAAGTAGGGCTGCTGTGGTACGAGGACAGTCAATCTACCCATGGCACCATTATCTCTCTACTCCATTCTGCTTTATGGAAACAGTGAGCCACCGCCAAAGACGAACTGTGCAGTGTTCTACGGTCTGCCTGTGAAGTGGCAGTGACAGAATTCGGCGTATCCCAGGACTGGCTAGAGGAAGAGACAACTGACAGTAAGGTGCTTCGGACGAGTGTAACTAGCTAGTTGCAAGAAGCTCCTGCCAGGGGTTTGCTGCCCTTGTATTTGTTCGTGAAGAGGCCTAGCAGCGCAAGGCTGATGTTCTCTGCCAGCACCAGGCTGGAGAGTGGTTGTGGACATTCACAAGGAGCACCAAGTGAGACTGTGTATAGGCTGGCTCGTGGCTAAGGTAGACTCGTTGGTGTTTTTCAGTACTGGTGGAGGACGGTACTGTGTGTTGAGGAAACATGGAGGCTGACAAGACTGCATCAATTGAGCATCGAGGAGCGCTTAGTGTCCTATGAAAGCGACACTTGTGTGTATATATCAGTGTAGTAATACTTCCTTATGATTTTATATGAGGTGATGGGAAAGTGATTATATGTGAATATATTGATAATTAATGAAGTGTAGTATTAATTGCAAACATCCCCTTGTGTTTTACTTGCATTACCAAGCTAACTCCTTGAAAGCCACTTGGGGTTGGATACCATAACTTTAGTTCCTGTAGCAAAGAACCCGGTTGCGACCCATTGTGGCCGTAACAGGCAGCTGCCGGAGTGTGATGCTCCATGGGTCAGTCCTCTGTCCTTTTGCAGCCTTATGCTCCTGCTGCTGTCTTTACCAATTTTGCCAGACCCCTTTTCCCTCATGTTTCATTGTTCTCCTCCCTCTTTTCCTATCAAATTGTCATTTCCCGCAGACCTTTTGCCTGTTTTGATTATTCTTTCGACCTTCTTTTGTTTTGACGCCCGGGTGTTTGAGGAGGCATACTCTTGCACCCGTAGCACTGTAGTACCCAACATCTCGAGCGAGGGGACCTTTTATTGTCAATCCTCCTTTCGTCACTGAACCCAATCTCAACGGACTCACAGTTCATAAGGTGGCATTTGTGGGGATTATACTCATGACGCACCCTTGGGGGGGGCCCGGCAAGATCGGCGATAGCTTGTTGGGTGTCCTGCCTCTAATTGTGGCTCCATGGTGGATGTGGAGGCACATTCGTGAATGAAAGTTTTTCCTCGTTTTCATGGCAGATAATGTTTCCCTTGTACCTTCTCAGGCTCGTGGGGTGAGCGACCAAGCCCTCGAGTCGGACTGTGCTGGAAGACCAGACCCTGTAGCCCCCGCTGCATTAGGCCCCGACCTGACTACTCCCCTCCTCCTTTGCGGTAGGGTCGAGTTCCCAGCCCCCAGTGGGGACCACCTCGTCCCCTGGCACGGCTCCGTCTCTCATTGTGACTACTGTGCTTTTACCCCCTCTCTCTGGGGTTCTCAACGCTGTCCCCGCCACAGCCGCATTCGCATGATCCCTTCCCGTAATAATACTTACATCGCCTTGTTTGGTCCCGCTACGTGGGCTAAGTACTTTGATCTTCACCATCTGGATCTCTACACCTGACGATTTCTCCCTCCATAAACACCTTGTTGATTCAGTAGATTCCTCTGTTACTTTTAACTCCACCAGTTACGGTACATGTGTCGTCGCTGCTTCTTCTCAGGATGCAGCTACTCGCTTAGCCGCTTTGTCCTGCATTGGAGAGACCCCTGTTCAGGTCTCCAAAAATGCTTGGTTAAATTCCAGTGTTGGCACTGTTCTCCCACACCATGTTGCAACTGGTGTTCAGGACTTCAAAGATTGCCATGAGGATATTAAACATATCCTCGAAGCCCAAGGCCATTCTGTCCTCCAAGGTCGAGACGTTTACTCGACCCCCTCGTGGTCGTCGCCGTCAGCCCCTTCGAGTTGTAAAAATCACCTTTGATAGTAGGGCCCTTCCGCCCTCTATTATTCTTGCTAGTGCCAGATGCTCCGTTCAGGAGTACATTCCCTCTCCTAGACTTTGCAATAAGTGTTGGAAGTTCGGGCACGGTGTCCTGAAATGCACCAGTACTGTGTATCTATGCCCCATGTGTGGGGATGATAGTCATTCTAAGTCCAAGTGCACTTCTCCCCAGGCTCGTTGCCTCAATTGCGGTGAAGCCCACCTTACCTTCTTACGCTCGTGTATGCACTACAAACTCGAGGAAGCCATCCTCAACTTGAAGCACCGTGATGTCTGTTTTTTCCTGAAGCGAGACGCCAAGGTCGTCGTTTCACCCCTTCGCGGGCGTCTCCTATGCTTGCGTGTGCGTTCTACCTCTTCCTCGTCCTTCCCTTTTCCTCAGTCTCACAACCATTTCCAGGCCTTAAACCCGACCACACCCACCACCTCCTCCCCTATTCCTTTGCCTCCTGCCCAGAAGGTCTCCCTCCCAGTTCTCCATCTGAGGTTTCCCCCCTTCCTACCCAGTCCGCCATATCTCCTTTGTCTTCTTCCCCATCTCCCCCACTCTTTCTTCCCGCCCTCCCCCAGTCTCTTGACCCATCACGCCACCTGTCTGTCCAGGCTGATATCCATCATCCTCCCAGCAATCTTTGTGTTGCTCGCTCCGTTCCTCTTCCTGCTGAGCCATTCGTCTGTCGCCCGGTACGTTGTTACTGGAACGCCTGTCTCTTGAGTCAGAAACGTAAACCTGGCTCTATCCATTCTCCTCTCCAGCGGATAAGAAGGTTTCGCTTTCTTCCCGCACCCTCCCTTGACTGTCACTACATCCCCTCCCATTTCAGTGGTCGAACCCCCTGTCCAGATATGGAGGTTTCTTTCGCCCCCGATTCCCTCTCAGTTGCGTCCTGCGAGGTGCCTCCTGATTCTGCCCCTCCTCCTCCAGCTGTCCTTGCCTGCCCCCTCTCAGTTGTCTCCTCCTCCAGACTGTCAGTCCGCCTCTGGTCTGGCCTCTCGCTCCCCTCCCCTATCCTTACTAAGTTTACCCATGCCCCCTAACCCTGATTTTGCTGACCCTGCTCCTGATCCTGAGATTCTTTAATAAACTGCGTTCTCTTGTACCATTTGTCTTTCTTGTTCTGTTACTGTCCTTTCTCTTTGATAATGTCTATTTTCAGTGGAATTTTCGTGAATTTATGCCAACTTCATGAACTCCAACTTCTAATTACAGTTTTCACCACTCTGTTTTGTCTCCAGGAACCAATGCTGGTGCTCGTCCTGGTCACTTTCGTGGTTATTCCTTTCTTTCTCCCCCCCAGCTCTTGCTGGGCCCATAACTCCACTGCTCTCTTAGTTCGTTCTGATGTTTCCTTCGTCCCCTACTTCTTCAGTCACCTATCCATTGTTCTGCTGCCCGTGTTTTTGTGGGTAAATGGTATACAGTCTGTTCCATTTATCTCCTCAAATGTCCTGCTTTCCCTTCCTGATCTTAAGCACCTCCTGGACTCCTTGCCAGAGCCGGTGCTCTTTTGGGTGATTTCAGCTGTCGACATTGCTCTGGGTGATGTTCTGACAAACACCCGAGGCCGTCTTCTCGAATCGTTCGTCCTCGCTTCTTCCCTATCTCTTCTGATTCTGGTGAACCCACTCATGTGGACTCTCGAACTCGCACCCTTTCCTGTCTTGATCTTTCTCTCTGCTCGTCGTCCNTGGTCACTGTGGTGGTAATGGTCACTGTGGTGGTAATGATCACTGTGGTGGTAATGGTCACTGTGGTGGTATTGATCACTGTGGTGGTATTGGTCACTGTGGTGGTATTGGTCACTGTGGTGGTATTGGTCACTGTGGTGGTAATGGTCACTGTGGTGGTAATGGTCACTGTGGTGGTAATGGTCACTGTGGTGGTAATGATCACTGTGGTGGTATTGGTCACTGTGGTGGTATTGGTCCTGGGTGGTATGGTCACTGTGGTGGTATGGTCACTGTTGTGGTATTGGTCACTGTGTGGTAATGGTCACTGTGGTGGTAATGGTCACTGTGGTGGTAATGGTCACTGTGGTGGTATTGATCACTGTGGTGGTATTGGTCACTGTGGTGGTATTGGTCACTGTGGTGGTATTGGTCACTGTGGTGGTATTGGTCACTGTGGTGGTAATGATCACTGTGGTGGTAATGGTCACTGTGGTGGTAATGGTCACTGTGGTGGTAATGATCACTGTGGTGGTATTGGTCACTGTGGTGGTAATGATCACTGTGGTGGTAATGATCACTGTGGTGGTAATGGTCACTGTGGTGGTAATGGTCACTGTGGTGGTAATGGTCACTGTGGTGGTAATGGTCACTGTGGTGGTAATGGTCACTGTGGTGGTAATGGTCACTGTGGTGGTAATGGTCACTGTGGTGGTAATGGTCACTGTGGTGGTAATGGTCACTGTGGTGGTAATGGTCACTGTGGTGGTAATGGTCACTGTGGTGGTATTGGTCACTGTGGTGGTAATGATCACTGTGGTGGTAATGGTCACTGTGGTGGTAATGTCACTGTGGTGGTAATGGTCACTGTGGTGGTAATGGTCACTGTGGTGGTAATGGTCACTGTGGTGGTAATGGTCACTGTGGTGGTAATGGTCACTGTGGTGGTAATGGTCACTGTGGTGGTAATGTCACTGTGGTGGTAATGGTCACTGTGGTGGTAATGGTCACTGTGGTGGTAATGGTCACTGTGGTGGTAATGGTCACTGTGGTGGTAATGGTCACTGTGGTGGTAATGATCACTGTGGTGGTAATGGTCACTGTGGTGGTAATGGTCACTGTGGTGGTAATGGTCACTGTGGTGGTAATGGTCACTGTGGTGGTAATGGTCACTGTGGTGGTATTGGTCACTGTGGTGGTAATGGTCACTGTGGTGGTAATGGTCACTGTGGTGGTAATGGTCACTGTGGTGGTATTGTCACTGTGGTGGTAATGGTCACTGTGGTGGTAATGGTCACTGTGGTGGTAATGGTCACTGTGGTGGTAATGGTCACTGTGGTGGTAATGGTCACTGTGGTGGTATTGGTCACTGTGGTGGTATTGTCACTGTGGTGGTATTGGTCACTGTGGTGGTATTGATCACTGTGGTGGTAATGGTCACTGTGGTGGTAATGGTCACTGTGGTGGTAATGGTCACTGTGGTGGTATTGGTCACTGTGGTGGTATTGGTCACTGTGGTGGTATTGGTCACTGTGGTGGTAATGGTCACTGTGGTGGTAATGATCACTGTGGTGGTAATGGTCACTGTGGTGGTAATGGTCACTGTGGTGGTAATGGTCACTGTGGTGGTATTGGTCACTGTGGTGGTATTGGTCACTGTGGTGGTATTGGTCACTGTGGTGGTAATGGTCACTGTGGTGGTAATGGTCACTGTGGTGGTATTGGTCACTGTGGTGGTATTGGTCACTGTGGTGGTAATGGTCACTGTGTGGTATTGGTCACTGTGGTGGTATTGGTCACTGTGGTGGTATTGGTCACTGTGGTGGTAATGGTCACTGTTGTGGTAATTGTGGGGAAATCTGGCTCTAGATTATATGCTAATAAAAATGTATAATTCTAATATGCTCGAAGGACCAGAATTCTGTTCTAAGTGAGAGAACCAGTGGCTTATGGATCTGTATGATTAAATGAAATTAAATTCTGAAGATTCTATTAATTTATTATAAATGAACTGTAAATTCTATAAATTCTAGAGCCGCTACCCATAACACATTTTGGGGGTTTCCTCTAAGGTTAGTCTACGTAATGCATGTAATATAATAAATAACATAAATGATGAGAATAAGAAATGCATGTACATAGATAATAAATCACACAATATGCCAAGGTTAGTTAAATGCAATGTTTGTCTACTAAAAATCAGAAAGCTAGGTTAGCTGTAAGTATGTATCACAGCGTGCGTCTGGCAAATCGTATACTCTTAGACGTAAACTTGTTGCACAGGCTACTTGAGGAAACACATGATCGTGGCAGAAGTTACTGTCTTGCATACGTTTGTTCTCCAGCTGAATTACAAATATTATGTAAATTCCACTCCAAACCCTTGAATCATTAATTTAATAGTAAATTCTAAATGGATTTGGGGATCCGATGTACACTTACGAAAGGCCTGTAAAACTTATTAAAGGATACTTAACCATTGCCAAACATGGTGTCCGTAAATAATTGAAGTTGCAGTATCAGTCTGGAGCCTGTAGGTAGCCAGATGCTCCAAATTTGAACCGATGTCTATAAGCAAACTTCAAAACACCCATACAATGGTGGCTCTCGCGTGTCTATCCCCTTCCTCCTCGGGTGGCGCATGTGTTGGGAAGAAAGCTTACTCTCTATTAATTGATTGATATTGAATTAATTTAAATTAATCGAAGGACCACCCTATTTTGACTGAAAAGGGAAACAGATAAAGTTAAATGATAAGGACTGAAACACCAGTGCCTATGGACAAGAAACTATTAAAGATTATTCTTTAAACTTCAATGGGCTGTATAATATATTAGTGTTCGAAAATAACCATTCCGGCCTTCACAAAATGGGGGGTTAATACCAGAAGTAATCTACTCCCAGTACGCTTCATCCAGGCTGGTTCTTCCTCGAATAAAATTTAGTAATTCTACTAAATACTATTAAGAAACATTAGATAAAATGTTTAATGGTAAAAAGACTATATGTTGATTAACCAAGCAATTATTCTCATTTGACTTTTATGAGGCTAACATATTACGTTAGATATCTCAAATCAAATAAACTAAATCTCTTCGACTGATCTAGAATTTTCTCAATTTAAGAAATAATAGAAAAGGTTTCAGCTGCTTAACTGTAATAGTGAAGGGAGAGGTATAGGTACAATGGCGTCGTCTGCTACTTGCTGCAACACGTGAGCTCCAGCATGGCGTGGGAACATGAGGACCACCACCGCTTTCAACACAGGCTGAAATTTCAACTAAATATACCAATTGGTTACACCTATCTAATATCCTCACTATGCCATAGAAGGAATAAATTTAATTCCTTATGGACGTACTTATTGTTTGGGGAGGTCACGTAGCATGACGATGGACAGTGCACAGTACAAGGATATAAAGAGTACTCAATATAAATAATACTAAAACACTTAACCTGCTGGTTGTCCACCGAAGCAATCTTAGATTGTTACTGGAGCAATTGCACGCTCCTAGGCCGATTAAATTGAAAGGCCTAACGTAGTATGATGGAAATCGACTCTCCCGGGACGCACGATGTGATTGGCGGCGTCTCTCTGCCCACCCTCAACTCATCTCCCGCATTCACAACAGAAGTTAATAATCACGGATAATTCTTTTCTGTGTAATTACTGATGTAATACATTAATGAGAACCGGGTTGCAATTATAGAGAATTAAATAATATCATATTCTCGTTAAATGGTGTTAATCGAGAAATGGAAAGAAATATTATTTCCTCCATATCATTCGTACGTAACAGAAAAACTGTTACTTGATAATAATCTCAGTTAATAACTCTCGATTTTGGATTATTAGGAGTTATATTATCCGTAGTTAATTATTACACGGAATATTGATAAAGTAGAGAACCACATTCAATTCTCGAGCATATTGAGAATAAATATGTTTAGATGGACAAATATTAATTTATGTTAACACTACCATTATTGGAATTAATAATTTATGTAATTAGTATACAATAATGATGTATATAATACAATGGTAGTGTGTCAGTGTTGGAAATTTCCAACAGCATGCACAATAGCTCCCAAAGCTGGGATCCAGAGTATAATAATAGGGAAGGAAATGGGGTATGACGAATATTTACGTCATAAATAAATGTATTATGCGGCAACAATTATTTTCTCATAATGCAGTCTATTAATTTAGACGATATTA
This sequence comes from Procambarus virginalis, assembly GCA_020271785.1. Taxonomy (NCBI): domain Eukaryota; kingdom Metazoa; phylum Arthropoda; class Malacostraca; order Decapoda; family Cambaridae; genus Procambarus; species Procambarus virginalis. The sequence goes on from WNGS01166528.1 coordinate 37,424, forward strand.
AATGAACGAGAAAGATTTAGAGTGGAGATGCTGTTTAACATTTTATTCACTGGTGCAGCTAATCGTGGCTGTATAAATTAATTCCAGTAAAACATGATAGATTTACTAACTAGAGATGAATCTATTAATAAACGATTATCCTTAATAAAAGGGCAAAATAAGGCTATATTCTACTCGATCTGTTAATATATGAAATGATTCCCTGTGGCTAGCTGACTGACGCAACACTGCAACGATTTTAGGATAAATTATATGACGTTCTACGTCTTAATGAAATGAATTCAGTATCACTAAACTACTGATAAGTAGTGTTAGTTAATTCTGATGCCTAGTACAGGAAATACATCCTCTTGTATTAAGGATTAGTAATTAGGTGTTGGAAATTTCCAACATAACTCTGGGGGGAGAAATTACGGGTCGCAGTTCATGGTCGAGTGCTGACGTACCTGTTCCTCTTACTGAAGGTATATTCTTATATGTTAGTAGGTTAGTACGTCAGTATGTACATAACGAATGTCCCGGATCAGTGTGACAGGTATGATCTGTTGTCACGGGGTACATCTATGAAATGATTAATGTATTATTCTTATGTCTCTTTGAGATCAAGGAGATACTGAATCCCCAGTGAGATCAATGTCTAGGGTCACAGTGATGTGTAACTAATTGAGATACTAGACACTAACGATCACTGAAAACTCATAAATCACCTCAACTTCAAACGAGGAATTCTATGTATTTAATGCAAAATTAAATTTAGCCTAACGTGTGGTCCTCGCTGGACAAGTATTTTAGGCTATGCTAATAGTATTTTAGGCTATAATAATAACTAAGTTGTTAATATAAAGTAGAGAACTGAGTAAATGAGTATCAGTCTATAAATGTAGTCAGTGGTATGCATTAGTGAGTACAGATTCAACTTGCATTCAGCTGACCCTAACTAATGTTCCCTAATCTACCCAAGTAGAGGGTAAATGCGAATTTTATACATTAGGCTACAGTGCTATAACTCTGGAGGTATAACTAAATACATATAGCAACCTAAAGATGCTGAATGAGCAGTAGACCTGCTCAGTTTATGAACACTTAGTTACAGTACTATAACTCTCTGGAGGTATAACTAAGCACATGATAACTTAAAGGATAAGTATGAGTTTATTCTATGGTGAGAAACTTTTTGTTTCACTGCTGATAGTCTTCTGGTAAATGTTCACTTACAGGATATTGCAAAGTTCAATTTTGCTTGTGCTAAGATACTTTTTCAAACTATCTCTAAGGTTGCTTGTGGGCAGAGATGAGAAAGGAGAAGGAGCCCAAACAAAACTGATTCAACCCTACAGGTGTATCACATTAAGTGGATTACTAAATCCTAGTCCAAATGACTTAGTATAATGCCGTCTTCTCTGGAAGACTTACCCTAAGGTATGATAAAGGCGATGAGATGTGATGAGTACTGAATGTGGTCAATTATTACTGTCGAGAATAGTTCTGGGTCTGAAGTGGGGTCAGACACATTTGTCGCTGTGACGTGGACCGGTTTAGGCTGCTGGTGACTGACTTATCCACTGAGATCCATAAAGACTATCTCTGCTAATATTAATAGTACCAGAAGTGTGTTTACCAGACCACACACTAGAAGGTGAAGGGACGACAACGTTTTGGTCCGTCCTGGACCATTCTCAAGTCGATTGTAAAGTCGATCTCACAATCGACTTGAGAATGGTCCAGGACGGACCAAAACGTCATCTTCCCTTCACCTTCTAGTGTGTGGTCTGGTCAACATACTTCAGCCATGTTATTGTGACTCATCGCCTGCAACTCTACCAGACTTTTCTGATTAGTATTAGTTGTCAGCTGACATAGGCTTCTTGAGATTTAAGATTCTACCTGTGAGTAAGTAGCCTCCTGCTGACCTTAACAGGTTCATGCCCTGTTGTCTTCTTGTTCCAGCAATGAACTGATAAATATTAGTCTGCGCCTACTAATAGACCTACATCGGTGAGGCGGTCAGACGTTATCTTGAGGTCAGCCAGATTGATTCTTTTTTTTTCTGCAAAAATCTGGCCGTATTCCCAAGACCTTTAACATTTAGGTCAAATGGGATGTGATCAGCTACTATGGCCTGGAAAGCTCGGACATAACCGCCTAGGTGTACTCAGCCCGTCCTCCAAAAATGGGGAGGTAAATGTAACAGCCCCACAAGTGCACTTATGTACTATGTATGACAGTCAGGAATTGTACTTATATACACTTAGTATTAAATTGTACTGTCAAATATATTGTGAATATTTGAGTTTACCTGAAAAGCTGAATAGAAAACCACGACCTAACCTAACCATCCTAGTTTGGGAAGATAGGCATTTTATTGCTTCTTAATTAAAATTACTACTTAATGTATTGCTTTATTGATATTACAGTTTTTGAAACAAATAAAACAAAACTAAAATATTAAAATGAATTTTAAATTAACTCAGGATATTTTCAAATTTTGTATAAATTCTCTATTGTTTAATAAAACTGAAAAAGAAATTCCTGATATTTAAAACTTGTGCATAGTAAAATGAACTTTAAAACGTCATCCTAAAATTCTGAGTGTCGTCACAGAAAATAAGTAGAAATAAATGGGTAGGTAAATGTAACAGCCCCGTAAGTGCAATTATGTACTATGTATGACAGTCAGGAAATGTAGTTATTTCACTTACTATTAAAGCGTACTGTCAATTCGGAGGATGGGTTGGTGTACTAGTGGTTGTACTACTCAATATTCTTGAGGTCTAGTATCTGTTAGGAATCCTGCTATGTTCAATGTCATGTTACTCAAGGGTTTAAGTTTCAACTTGTTAGCCGCTTGTTGAGTGATGAACATTCTCTGTGATCGCTGGTCGAATAGACCTCGTGTAATGATTTTGGATTTATTATTTAATTGTTGTGCTGTAGGTAATGCGACATCATTATGAAACTTGATATTAAGCACCTTAATCTCTTGTCGTACCTTACAGCACTGCACAGTGGTGGAAGTATCCTGTTCCACCTGGAGTTTAGGTGATTTTGGCCTATCAACTCCACACAATGCAGAATGATGTTGATCCTTTTGGCACCTGTTACAATGGGGTGGTGCAGGTATTAGGATCATGTTGCATCAAGCACTTAGTGCACTTGTGTAGTTCCTTGAGGTTATTTATTCTGGTAACGCGATCAGGAAAGGCTTGACACTGATAAATGGTATGATTCTCTTGTCAGAATAGACAGCATCTCTTTCCTGTTAATAGATGCAGGAGTCACAGCTTTGGGTGACGTATGGACTACAGGTTTGAAAGGGCTGACTGGATGAGCATCCATGTTGTTATTTTCTCGCACCTTGCAGCACTGTACTTGGGTGGATTTTCTATCTTGCACCCTTAGGTTTGAGTACTTTGATTTAGCATGCTTGCACATTGCGGCATGATGCTGGCTCCTTCGACACCTATTGCATGTGTTCAATCGGGTCTCACAGCTGGTTGCATTATGCGGTTTGAGACACCTGGTACCCCCCTCACTATCTGGCCCGTTGCCGCCGTGAGGGGGGCTCGGTGGGTAGTGTTACGAACCCGACTCCATCGTCGAAGCATGGAGCAGCGACGTCAATGCCATCTGTGAGTCCTCTCCCGAAACCCTCACAAAATGGACAACGCCATCTAGTGGTGGCAGGATGATACCAACAAGAGGCGCTAGATTCCTGTCATGGTCAACTCGAGAGGTAGCTGGTGCTGACCTCTGGTGAGGTGGCGTCTAGAAAATCAGCGCCATCTATTGTAGGAGGAGTTGTATGTCTATGTCTGTAAGTGGTATTTCCTAGTGTCCCATGTACTGACCAGTTTACTGATGACGTGTCTGTATCCACAGACGCGAAGTAGGGCTGCTGTGGTACGAAGACAGTCAATCTACCCATGGCAGCCATTATCTCTCTACTCCATTCTGCTTTATGGAAACAGTGAGCCACCGCCAAAGACGAACTGTGCAGTGTTCTACGGTCTGCCTGTGAAGTGGCAGTGACAGAATTCGGCGTATCCCAGGACTGGCTAGAGGAAGAGACAACTGACAGTAAGGTGCTTCGGACGAGTGTAACTAGCTAGTTGCAAGAAGCTCCTGCCAGGGGTTTGCTGCCCTTGTATTTGTTCGTGAAGAGGCCTAGCAGCGCAAGGCTGATGTTCTCTGCCAGCACCAGGCTGGAGAGTGGTTGTGGACATTCACAAGGAGCACCTAGTGAGACTGTGTATAGGCTGGCTCGTGGCTAAGGTAGACTCGTTGGTGTTTTTCAGTACTGGTGGAGGACGGTACTGTGTGTTGAGGAAACATGGAGGCTGACAAGACTGCATCAATTGAGCATCGAGGAGCGCTTAGTGTCCTATGAAAGCGACACTTGTGTGTATATATCAGTGTAGTAATACTTTATGATTTTATATGAGGTGATGGGAAAGTGATTATATGTGAATATATTGATAATTAATGAAGTGCAGTATTAATTGCAAACATCCCCTTGTGTTTTACTTGCATTACCAAGCTAACTCCTTGAAAGCCACTTGGGGTTGGATACCATAACTTTAGTTCCTGTAGCAAAGAACCCGGTTGCGACCCATTGTGGCCGTAACAGGCAGCTGCCGGAGTGTGATGCTCCATGGGTCAGTCCTCTGTCCTTTTGCAGCCTTATGCTCCTGCTGCTGTCTTTACCAATTTTGCCAGACCCCTTTTCCCTCATGTTTCATTGTTCTCCTCCCTCTTTTCCTATCAAATTGTCATTTCCCGCAGACCTTTTGCCTGTTTTGATTATTCTTTCGACCTTCTTTTGTTTTGACGCCCGGGTGTTTGAGGAGGCATACTCTTGCACCCGTAGCACTGTAGTACCCAACATCTCGAGCGAGGGGACCCTTTTATTGTCAATCCTCCTTTCGTCACTGAACCCAATCTCAACGGACTCACAGTTCATAAGGTGGCATTTGTGGGGATTATACTCATGACGCCCCCTTGGGGGGGGGCCCCGGCAAGATCGGCGATAGCTTGTTGGGTGTCCTGCCTCTAATTGTGGCTCCATGGTGGATGTGGAGGCACATTCGTGAATGAAAGTTTTTCCTCGTTTTCATGGCAGATAATGTTTCCCTTGTACCTTCTCAGGCTCGTGGGGTGAGCGACCAAGCCCTCGAGTCGGACTGTGCTGGAAGACCAGACCCTGTAGCCCCGCTGCATTAGGCCCCGACCTGACTACTCCCCTCCTTCCTTTGCGGTAGGGTCGAGTTCCCAGCCCCCAGTGGGGACCACCTCGTCCCCTGGCACGGCTCCGTCTCTCATTGTGACTACTGTGCTTTTTACCCCCTCTCTCTGGGGGTTCTCAACGCTGTCCCCGCCACAGCCGCATTCGCATGATCCCTTCCCGTAATAATACTTACATCGCCTTGTTTGGTCCCGCTACGTGGCTAAGTACTTGATCTTCACCATCTGGAATCTACACCTGACGATTTCTCCCTCCATAAACACCTTGTTGATTCAGTAGATTCCTCTGTTACTTTTAACTCCACCAGTTACGGTACATGTGTCGTCGCTGCTTCTTCTCAGGATGCCGCTACTCTCTTAGCCGCTTTGTCCTGCATTGGAGAGACCCCTGTTCAGGTCTCCAAAATGCTTGGTTAAATTCCAGTGTTGCACTGTTTCTCCCACACCATGTTGCAACTGGTG
>WNGS01166528.1:44126-58629 GCA_020271785.1 Procambarus virginalis
CTTTCTGGTATTTGTCATGACGGTACATTCGTGTGCGGTGCTCCGTAGTGGACTAAGTGCCAGCGCTACTGCAGTATTGGCGAGTACAGTGCTCAGAGTTATTATAAGTGTTCAGTGTTAAGTAAATTGGTTGTTGCGTGCTCATGCACAACTTGGTAACAAAATGGCAAAAGACTAGAAAGAAACCATTGAAATCTAGTCCCGATGTTCAGGGATATTTCTGAACAAGGAGGACTGTCTTGGTAGATTGAAGTATCTGGTAAAGCAGGAACTGGTTGCTAGTCCAGGGTTATGTTGTGTGTATCTGAGGAAGTCGTGGTTGTAAGGTTGATAGAAAAGTCATTGACTTGGTTACTGACTGTACTACGATTATAAACGATTACATGACTATTGCTACTCCAACCTGGTAGGCGTCCTGTACGCTCTTGTTTTCCCTTCTCTACTGCTCTCCTGGCGTCCCAGCCGCCGCACATAGAGAAAACGGCATGGTACCATTTCTGTGAACATGAACAGTCACTCCTGTTCTTTAAAAGAATGATAAACGGAATGTCTACCATGCTTGTGCACAAAGCAAGTTATGTGACACAAAGTAAGTGTATAGCATATCAAGAGATATTGCATCTTACGATTATTAACACACAAAGAATTAATAAACAACTCTGCTTTACACACAATGATTTTAGTAGTTAAAATTACTATGCAATGTTAAACAAAGCATGAAAAAGACGTTACATACGTTTAGCAAAATATTGAATGAGAGAGATGGATCTGCATTATTCAAAAACAATATTAAATTTAGTTTAGCATAACAAGTAAGTAATTTGCATTAATAGGAAACACAATAATCAATCGTTGTAGGGCGTTAAACATGCGTTTTGGACGAGAGTCCTAAATACAAGAATATCCCTCGATGAATTGTTTATGAGTATAATCATTTTTTCTTTTTCTTTTGCACGACTTTGCACTTCATCATTTTCTACATAGTGGAATCACTTTGAAATAAGCCATATACGTGTTATACTATGATCTTATTACTCGCTGTTACCATAGTTCCTTTTACACTAATCACTTTATATGGTTTTGTATCATACGGCATATCTAGCTTTCCCTCTTTTTTCTTTTAACGAGAACAGTATCTCCAAACTTTATGAATTGTTCCTTTGCACGTTGATCATGAGCAATTTTCATTTTTGCCCTGCATCCTTCTGAGCGAGACGTTTATCCGTTACCTTGGCTGGCATGACAGGTAGTGCGATTCTCATAGGACGTCCAAATAAAAGTTCGCCAGGCGACTTGCCCAGTGTTCCATGCGGTGTTGCACGGTAGTTCCTGAGAAAAGCATACATAGCTTGTTTCCAGGATCGTCCTTCGGCATGAGCACAGCGTACAGCTTTCATGAGAGGTTGCATGAATCTCTCTACTTCTCCATTTGCTTGAGGATGTAGTGGCATCACACGGCGGTGTTTGAATCCAATATGCTCAGCAAAGTTGACAAAGTCTTGTCCATTAAATGGCGGTCCATTGTCCGTCTTGACAACTTCAGGAATGCCAAAGTTTGAAAAGATCTTGTCGAGTTTCGGGATGACAGCCTTTGCAGATGTGGAAGTGATGATTTCTACTTCTGGATAACGTGAGTGATCATCAATGACTACCATCAAGTACTCTCCAGTTGGTAGCGGTCCACAGAATCCATCGATACTTCCATCCATGGTGCAGCAGGTAGTGGTGAAGGTTGTAGAGGTGTTGGTCTTGAAGTATCCACTGCAGCTTGGCAAGGGACACAGGCATCATGCATGTCCTTAGCTTGACGATCAATGCCAGGAAACCACACCTTTTCTCGTAGCAGCTGTTTGGTCCTTACAAGACCTTGGTGTCCTTGATGTGCAAGCTTCAGAGCACGTTGCTGGAGAACAGCTGGAATGACGATACGAGTACCTCGCAGCACGGTGTCGCGTTGTTGCGTAACACTTAATTCTGTCTGGATGCGTTCAAGTGCTTTGAATGCATCTTGGTCAACTCCTGAGGGTGGGATGCGTGGAAACTTTTTCTTAGTCAATGCATCCACTGTTGCTTGCAGAGTTGGGTCCTCTAGGGTTGCAGTACGGATTTCATCAAGAGTGAGAGCCTTAGGGACTGCATCACAGGTTACAGAGTGTACATATTCCTCGGCAACTTGCTGATGCTTGGTGATGGTGAAACTGTTGGCAGGATGTCGACTGATGTAATCAGCGGGATTGCCTGCACCCGGCTTGTATTTCACCGTAAAGTTGTATGGTTGCAGACGAAGAGCCCATCTCTCAATGCGAGCTGGTGGTTTGGACTTTGGATTATTGAAGATGGTCTCCAACGGTTTGTGGTCAGTGACTATCGTGGTAAAGGGTGCACCAAGCAGATACACATTGAAGTGTTCACAGCCCCATACAAGAGCAAGAGCTTCCTTCTCTGTCTGACTGTATCGTTGCTCAACATCTGTGAGAGAACGGCTGGCGTAGGCAATTACTCTCTGGAATCTGGTTGACCAGGTTTGTGTTGGGCTAACACAGCACCTAAACCAACAGGACTAGCATCCACCGTTAACTCAGTGTCCATTGATGGATCAAAGTATGCAGCAGTCGCATTTTCTACTAGTGCATCTTTCACAGCATCAAATGCATTTTGCTCGACATCGCTCCAGTACCATGATGCATTTTCTTCAGGAGCTCACGTAGAGGCTTCGTAATGGTAGCAAAATCTGGAATGAAGCGAGAACAGTAGTTTGCCATTCCCAGAAAACTATGTACTTCAGTGGATGTTGAAGGAGGTGCAGCATTCTTGATATCTGCAACTTTCTTAGGATCTGGAGACAGACCTTTGTCACTAAGTACATGTCCAAAGAATTCAATTTTATGTTGATTGAACTCACACTTTGCTCGGCTTAGCGTCAAATTCTTTTCTCGTAAGCGTTGCAATGTTGCACGAAGAGCTTTGTCGTGTTCAGCTTGGGTACGGCCATAAACAATGATGTCATCAGACATGTTGTCAGCATTAGGTATATCTTGCAATACCTGGCTGATGATGTGCTGGAATACTTCAGCAGCACTGTTAATACCAAAACTCAGGCGCTTGTACCTATACAGACCTCGATGTGTCGTAAACGTTGTGATGAATCGACTCTCATCATCAAGTTCAAGCTGATGATAGCCCTTGTTTAAATCTAACTTGCTGAATACAGTTGCACCATTCAAGCGGTAATCATATCATCTACAGTGGGTGTAGGATGGCGTTCACGCATTATTGCCTTGTTGGGAACACGCATGTCTACACAAATGCGTATCTCATCTGGATTCTTCGGCTTTGGTGGAGTGACAATTGGGCTTACCCATGGTGTTGGGCCTGTTACCGGTTCAATGATATCTAGTTCTATCAGCCTATCCAGTTCGGCATCGACTTTCTTGCGAGTATGGAATGGTTGTCGGCGATGTGGTTGGGCAACTGGAATTACATCTGGGTTGATATGCAGATGTACCTTGCTATCAGTATAACAACCTATGGATTTAAACCGATCAGAAAATTCAGCAACAATAGCATCAACATTGTTTGCAGATTCCACTGCTACAGCATTAGAAAGCTGAAGTAGCCCCAATTTGGTTGAAGTCTTGTAACTGAGTAAAGACTCCTTTGCATTCCTAACAACATGGAATGTAGTAATGAGCATTGCATTCTTTGACTTAATCTCTGCAGTGAAAGTTCCAATCACTGGTAAGGCTACCTTTGAAGCATAGGCAGTGGCTTTGCCATTATAGTTTTCAAGCTTTGGGAACTTTTTTTTAATTTTTCATAGTGGACTCAGCAATGGTGTCAATGTTTGATCCAGTGTCAATGAGAACTTTGAGACAAATGCCAGCAATGTATACTATAGTCTCTGGGTTGTTTGGAAGATCATTCCATCTGTGATTGCTTGTACTCCATAAATATAATCACATTCACTGTCATCTGAGACTGGTTGTAATGAAATGTTGTCTTGTATATTATTAACATTCTTGATTTGAGGTGCAATATTGTGTTTGCCACCTCGACTCCTATGACTTGATCCTCGTACATTGCTTTTATTTATTGATTGTGGTTTCTTTAGTGCGGAACGACACATAGCACCAAAATGACCTAGTTTTCTACACTCATAGCACTTCTTACCTTGAGCAGGACAAACATTATCTTGGTGTGGGTAGTCTCCTCCACAATTGTAACATTTATTGTTGACACCTCTGATGTGAGTCGTTGTGACTGCTTGAGTCTTGTTCCATGACTCCAGTTGTGATGTGGTTCTCGGCTCAATTTATGTTAGGTTTGGCATGATATCTTCTATGATCATGGTGTACTCCCTGAACCTTACATACTTCATGACTGTTAGTAACAGTGGCAGAACCGTTGTTGGCACTGCACTCCATGACACGAGCATCACGTGCAGCATCTTCCATTCGACGAGCCAGTATCTTGGTAAGAGAACTTTCATCATCAACAAGTTCTAGAGCTCTTCGACGGAGACGTGTAGATGTGCATGTTTCAATTATTTGCTGTTTGATTTCTTTGTCAACATCAGCAAACTCACAATGGGCTGCTAAACCCTGCAGACGTGTATGGTATTGATCAACAGTTTCATTAGAGAGTTGTTTGCTCTCCTGAAATGCATAATTTCCATAGCAGTATTTTGCCTTGGTTTGAAATGCTCAGTTAATTTGGCTTTGGCAGTGTCATAATCTTTGGCACCACCAGTGTCTTTCAGTGTATCAAAGATGTCACAAACTCTATCACCTGCATAATGAAGTAGAAAGGCACGCTTTCTTTCAGCACTTTTGATGTCAGAAACTATCAAAATTTTTCAAACCTTTTAAGCCATTTGACCCACCTCTGTGACAGGTTTGTCTGGTCACAGTCAGGATCAAATGCAGGAAACTGAGGTATATTTGCCATTTTTACTGAATAAATGTAAACTTATCACTTAAAATGTTCCTCAGAATATATAACACTTACTGCACTGTATATGTTATTTAAGAATTCACTGTAATTACTTTAATTTTGCAAAGCACACAAGCATTTTAATGCAAAAGTTCACAACAGTGCACAACACAGCAGCAACTGACTTCTTACCTAGCCCTGTGTACATGTGTTGTTCCTACTCACAGCAACACAGCAGTTGTTAGCAGTTGGGCAGCAGTTGTCAGCAGTTGGCACAGCAGTAGGCAGCAGTTGGCACAGCAGTTGTTAGCAGTTGGCACAGCAGTTGTCAGCAGTTGGCACAGCAGTTGGTTCACAGCGTGAAGAATTTTGTAGCACGAAGCGTCGTTTCGTAACCAAAACATCAGGTTTTGTACACATCAAAGCGTCGTTTCGTACACAGCGTCGGCAGATTCCTCTTCACAGCTTCAGTCAGCACAGCTTGGGTAGCACACAGCATTGGGTAGCACACAGCATTGGTTAGCACACAGCATGGTTAGCACACAGCATTGGGTATGGTGCTCACAGACAGTCTCTTCCTCCTCTGGGCGAGACAGCATGCGCTCCTTCCTTGTGTTTGAAGTTGAACAAATACCTGCGTTCCCAGTTCATCCTCGTCGCCAAGTTGTGTGGTGTGATCTGAGATAGTCTTGGTTGTAAGGTTGATGTAAAGTCATTCCTGGTTACTGACTTTAATACTTATAACGATTACATGACTAGATCTCCCAAGCTGGTAGGCGTCCTGTACGCTCTGTTTACCTTCTCTCTCTCTTGGCGTCCAGCCGCCGCACATAGAAAACGGATGGTACCATTTTCTGTGAACATGACAGTAAGTGCTGATTTAGGGATCAAAGGACGTAGAGAGGGAGCGAATTCCCGTGTGGAAATCTTGTCGAAGGTTGTTGAGCACTTAATGGTCGAGAAGAAAGAAAAGGAAAGCGGGCAAGAGACAAGGAAAACTGTAGCTTCCACTGAAAAGGAAGACAAAGACAGTGATGGTGAGAGTGATACTAGTGAATTGAATATCAGCCTTCTCACGGTGAAAATGCGTTCATTGGAGGTCAATCACGAGATAGTGGAAAAAATTAGAAAGAGAACGGGAAATGAAAGAGAAGGAAATGGAAATAAAACGTTTGGAATTAGAGCAAGAATTACAAGAAAAAAGAGAAGGAAAGAGAAGAGAAAGAGAAGAAAAAAGAGAAGAAAGAAGAGAAAGAGAAGAACGAGAAAGGCAAGAAAGAGAAGGAAAAAAACACGAATTGGAAGTGCTAAAATAGGTGGTCAAAAGGAAAGAATGGAAACAAGTAGTTTCGATCCAGTGAGAAATATCACTGGAAATATTACAGTTGCTCATGGCTTATCAGTTGGTGCCAGAGGCTTATAGGCAAAAGTTCAGGAACCTTAAGAAGACCTGGGAGCACACGTTTACGGAGTTTGCAAACATCAAGGAACGGCTTTTCCTAGAATGGTGTGCGTCTGGAAAGGTGAAAACGAAAGAACAACTCGAGCAGCTCATATTGTTGGAGGACTTCAAAGAATGTTTGTCTGGAGATCTCAGGTCATACCTAGAAGAACAGCAGGTGCGAACCTTGAATGCGGCATCCATCATGGCTGAGGAGTACATCCTAACTCATTGGCCCTCTACCAGGTATGTCCCGAAGAGTTACCCACGTCTGTTTGGCAAATCTCGACAAGAAGAGAAACCCGTCTCGCAAAGTGATTTGAAGACGCCCCCAGGTAGTCCCGAAGGACTAGTCCTAGCAGACCAACACACCGTAGTCCAAGGAGGAACGTAGTGTGTTGGACTTGCGGGCAGAGAGGGCATGTTGCTGCCAGGTGCCGTTGAGGGACAGGTAACGACCCGCACAGAGAAGTAATGTTGATGGGTTGTACAACACCACCAGTGGGAACCCAGTCTCAAATGACAAGTAGAGAAGGACCAGGATTGTTTGCCCCTCACACTTCAGGTGGGTATGTAGTGAGTGATCATACTGGTAGATCAGTAGTAGTGCTCAGAGATAGTGGAGCAGCCCAGTCTCTGATCGTGAGAGACTCTTTACCCGAGGGAGTGAGATTTGAAGGGATACAAAAGGTTGTTCTAGTTGGGTTTCCTTTGACGTGGTACGTTGCCCCCTTAGTGCAAGTACACCTAAACTCGCCCTACTTCAGTGGCACATGTGCGTTGGCAGTAGTTGATACCCTGCCTATAGCTGGGATAGTAGTACTAGCCAACGACTTGGTGACAGGTTTGAACTACGATCATCTGAAGATTTTGGACGATCCAGTAGTAAAGCTTGAGGTAATGGCAGAACACATTAGATCCCAGGTACAGACATGAAATTATATAATATGTTTAATTCTCTGTTACGGAAAGTCTTATCATGTTATTGCATCGCATCAGAATAGAACAGGTATTTAATAGTAATGTTTTCAATGTTACAGGGAGAACAAGGTTAACGACCGTGAAGGTTGTTAACGGTCAGCACGGTGTGGCTTGTCCGGTGGCGGGAATTCTGATAGCCAATCAGAATCACCGGGCGAGGCAATGAGTGCTGGTCGGAGCATGAGCAAAGACAGTAATCTACTCCCCTCCATCCCGTCGACATGCAGTCGTCGCATGTGTGTGTATGACCAGCTAAACCCAACTGTTACAGTATGCTCCACACTCGCCAAGGAAAAGGACGCGAGGACCTAGCGGCATGGTCGATGTCTTTGAAGTTTTGGAAGTTACCGTCTTTGATATTTAGAGGTCGGCGTTGAGATAACGCGCTGTTCCTGATAGTGGTAATAATTCCGGAAAGTAGATGATCCTTAAGTGGGAGGTAACAACGGACGAGTGACGACTTTCACATGATCATAGTATCTCAATATATATATAACTGTACATATCATGTACAGTGCCTTTAACATATATACATATATTAAATTGTATATAATGTACTCGCTTATGTTTTTAGTGATATAGCCGAATATATCCATGATGCAGTCTTTTCCAAAATTATTTCTTGTCCTTTGTCAGACCTCAGTGCCATGTGTGTCGCACCTGACAATAGGTCATGCTGAAACTGACACCTGATTAAATCAATGTAATCCGTTGGATTACAAAGAATAATAAAAAAAGCAGTCACAGAACAAACCTATTTAAATGTGTTGGGTTTTCGACAGTTCGATCCCAACATCTCCCTCTACCCAACAGATTGAGAGCATTCCACCAGATTCTGCTGACTCTTTTTCCCGACAAGAAACATGGAGCTACAGTGACAGAAGCAACTGAGCAAGAGGAGGGGCCTCATGTACAAGCGCTCACGGATACCCAAGAGTCTGGAGTGACGGCAGATAACTACTTCCAGTATGGCAAGGTACAATGTTCACTGAACCGGCCAGAGATTCCCTAGATGTCAGAGGTATGTGAGGTATGTACACTTGTAGGCGAGGTATGTGCGCAGGTTCAAGTGCCCCCCGTGGTCCAAACCAGGCTAATGGATATAGCCGGCTATGGATATTACAGGCTCATGAAAATTATTCCTAAGTTAGCCAAATGTTTCTTAGCGGTATTTTGTATTGTTCTTGTGTGTGCTCTAGGCAAAGATCAGTGGACAAACCGTCAGATGATGGCTCCTTTGAACATCATGGAGAGACACCAGGGACCGGACATTCGCCCGATGAGTAGTACAGTCGAAGGAGGGACCTAGAAGATGATTGATGATACATGGAGTCGAAGAAATGTTTTAATGAGTGTTCCCGAATGGTTGACACCCCCTGCGTAATTGGTGAGCTTGGATTCAACATTATACGGAACGTTTGTCTACCTGATGGTGGAAGAGCAAACACTCTTCAATGTACAGGCGGTCCTGTTGGGACTAGGTGCGGACCTAGTAAGCAGTTATGCCATAAGTACATATTTAAAGATTATCGCTGTCACTCCGAATCATCAGTCCCCTGTATTCCAGGTTCCCGTCTCCCTGAAGGACTGCCAGACCGGTGCAAGAAATGCCTTCTGCAATCAGTCACCAGTGGTGCCACGACACAGGGAGGTGTCTATTCACCCCAGATCGATCCTCTGCAGATCCTTACCCAAGACACGTAAGATAATTGTGCCTCTGACGAGCATGCCAGTATGGTTCTTAGAAGTTACATCAGACAGGTCATTGCCTATGATCTTCGAGTTTTCCTTGTGCCAGATTCTCCTATTAAGGCAGCTTTGCAGACAGGACTTCCTTGCCACATCAGCCCATTGTCTATGTGCGTCTGTTTGGTTTTGTGTTAACGTACTATTTGGTTTCCTTTCATTTTACGATCCAAACCAAATTCCTTTTGGTGGGGAGGTGTTCAACCCGTCCTCGCAAATTTATATAGTCAATATTGACTTATTAAATACGTGCATAGGTGACATACTAAACATAATAGATACCCTTAAAAAAGCTTCATAGAAAACACCGACCTTACCTAACCTTGTTAGTATGTTAAGATAAGCATCTTATTGCTTCGTAATTACAATTATTACTTAACCTATACCTATAATAGGTTAAGTAACAATTAAAATTATGAAGCTGTAAGATGCTTATCTTAACATACTAACAAGGTTAGGTAAGGTCGGTGTTTTCTATGAAGCGTTTTAAGGGTATCAATTATGTTTAGTATGTCACCTATGCACGTATTTAATAAGTCAATATTGACTATACAAATTTGCGAGGACGGGTTGAGGTGTTACAAACCCGACTCCATCTTCGGAGCATGAAGCAGCGACATCAGCGCCATCTGTGACTCTGCTCCCTAAACCCCCCAAAATGGACTATGCCATCTGGTGGTGGCAGTATGATACCTGCAAGAGACTCTAGGTTCCTGCCTTGGTCAGCCCAGAGTCGCTGTAGCTGACCTCTGGAGAGGTGGCACCTAGAAATCAGCGCCATCTCTTGGGATATGAGTTGTATGTTAATGTCAGAGTCCGTAAGTGGCAAGTCCTAGTTTCACAAGTACCGGCCAGTACTTGTGAAACACCGGATGACGTGTCTGTCTCCACAGAGGCGACGTAGGGCTGCAGTGGTACGAAGACAATCATCCTGCCCAGGGCAACCTATTTTCTCTCTACTCCTTTCTGCTTGACATGAGCAGTGAGCCGCCGCCAAAGAGGAACTGAGTAGTATCTGCTGTCTGCCAGTG
Source organism: Procambarus virginalis (assembly GCA_020271785.1). Taxonomy (NCBI): domain Eukaryota; kingdom Metazoa; phylum Arthropoda; class Malacostraca; order Decapoda; family Cambaridae; genus Procambarus; species Procambarus virginalis. The sequence continues at coordinate 54,258 of WNGS01166528.1, forward strand.
AAGTGGCAGTGACAGAATTCGGCGTATCCCGGGACTGGCAAGAGGAAGAGACGACCGACAGTGAGGTGCTACGGAGGAGTGTAACTAGCTAGTTGCAAGAAGCTCCTGCCAGGGGTTCGCCACCCTTGTATTTGTACGTGTAGAGGCCCAGCAGCGCGAGGCTAATGCTTTTTGCCAGCAATACAATGGAGAGTGATTGTGGGCGTTCACGAGAAGCACCTAGTGATACTGTAGACAGGCTGGCCCTGGCCCATGGCTAGGGTAGACTCGTTGGTGTTTCCCAGTACTGGTTGAGGACGGTACTGTGTGTTGAGGAAGTTGACAAGGCTGCATTGCATGAGCATCGAGGAGCGCTTAGTGTCCTATGAGAGCGACGCATGTGTATATATCAGTGTAGTAATACTTCGTTTATAATTCTATTTAAGGTGATGGGACAGTGATAATATGTGAATATATTGATAAAGGATGAAGTGTCGTATTCCTTTCAACTCCCCCCATGTTATTTTACTTGCATTACCAAGCCTACTCCTTGGAAGCCACTACCGACTTGGGGTCGGATACAATAACTTTGGTTCCTCCAGCAAAGAACCCGGTTGCGACCCATAGTGGCTGTACCAGTGACCATTACCACCACAGTGTTCATTACCACCACAGTGACCATTACCACCACAGTGTTCATTACCACCACAGTGACCATTACCACCACAGTGTTCATTACCACCACAGTGTTCATTACCACCACAGTGACCATTATCACCACTGTGATCATTACCACCACTGATCATTACCACCATAGTGATCAATACCACCACTGTGATCATTACCGCCACAGTGATCATTACCACCACAGTGACCATTACCACCACAGTGATCATTACCACCACAGTGATCATTACCACCACAGTAACCATCACCACCACAGTGATCATTACCACAACAGTGATCATTACCACCACTGTGTTCATTACTACCACAAAATTTGTAGTAAAATCACTACCTACCATTACATAACACTAAAATCAGCATGAAAATTACCTCTGCTGAAGACATTGAAAAACTACAAACAAATGTCAACAAAGTTTTCGATTGGGCAGCAGAAAATAACATGATGTTTAACAGTGATAAATTTCAGGTACTCAGGTACGGCAAAAATGAGGATCTGAAACATAATACAGGGTACAAAACACAATCAAATCTTCCCATAGTTGAAAAACAGCATGTCAAGGATTTGGGAATAATGATGTCCGACGATCTAACGTTTAGGGAGCATAACCAAGCAAATATCGCATCAGCCAGAAAAATGATCGGATGGATTATGAGAACTTTCAAATCCAAGGATCCCATCACAATGGTTGTACTCTTCAAGTCACTTGTGTTGTCCCGTCTCGAATACTGCTCAGTACTCACTTCCCCCTTCAGAGCAGGAGAGATTGCTGAAATAGAGGGAATACAGAGAACATATACGGCACGAATAGACGAGATAAAGCACCTAAATTATTGGGATCGTCTCAAAGCTCTCCAAATGTACTCTCTAGAAAGGAGACGAGAGAGATACCAAATAATATACACGTGGAAAATACTGGAGGGCCAGGTCCCAAATCTACACAGTAAAACAACAACGTACTGGAGTGAACGATATGGAAGAAAATGCAAGATTGAACCAGTGAAGAGCAGAGGTGCCATAGGCACAATCAGAGAGCACTGTATAAACATCAGAGGTCCGCAGTTGTTCAACGTCCTCCCAGCGACTATAAGAAATATTGCCGGAACAACCGTGGACATCTTCAAGAGAAAACTGGACTGTTTCCTAAGAGAAGTCCCGGATCAGCCGGGCTGTGGTGGGTATGTGGGCCTGCGGGCCGCTCCAAGCAACAGCCTGGTGGATCAAACTCTCACAAGTCGAGACTGGCCTCGGGCCGGGCTTGGGGAGTAGAAGAACTCCCAGAACCCCATCAACCAGGTATCAACCAGGTATCAACAGTGATCATTACCACCACAGTGACCATTACCACTACAGTGATCATTACCACCACAGTGATCATTACCACCACAGTGACCATCACCACCACAGTGATCATTACCACCACAGTGATCATTACCACCACAGTGATCATTACCACCACAGTGTTCATTACCACCACTGTGTTCATTACTACCACAGTGATCATTACCACCACAGTGAAAATTACCACCACAGTGACCATTACCACCACAGTGATCATTACCACCACAGTGATCATTACTACCACAGTGTTCATTACCACCACAGTGTTCATTACCACCACAGTGTTCATTACCACCACTGTGTTCATTACTACCACAGTGAACATTACCACCACTGTGTTCATTACCACCACTGTGTTCATTACTACCACAGTGACCATTACCACCACCGTGTTCATTACCACAACAGAGATCATTACCACCACAGAGATCATTACCACCACTGTGATCATTACCACCACTGTGTTCATTACCACCACAGTGTTCCTAACCACCACAGTGTTCATTACCACCACAGTGTTCATTACCACAACCACTGTGTCCAATACCATCAATGAGATCATTACCACCAGTGTGTGTTCATTACCACCACTGTGTTCATTACCACCACAGAGTTCATTACCACCACAGAGTTCATTACTACCACTGTGTTTATTACCATACTATGATCATTACCACCACTGTGTTCATTACTACCACTGTGTTCATTACCAATACTATGATCATTACCGCCACAGTGTACATTACCACCACAGTGACCATTACCACCACAGTGATCATTACCACCACACTGATCATTACCACCACAGTGACCATTACCACCACAGTGATCATTATCACCACAGTGATCATTACCACCACAGTGTTCATTATCACCACAGTGATCATTACCACCACAGTGACCATTACCACCACAGTGTTCATTATCACCACAGTGATCATTACCACCAAAGTGATCATTACCACCACAGTGACCATTACCACCACAGTGTTCATTACCACCACAGGGATCATTACCACCATAGTGACCATTACCACCACAGTGTTCATTACCACCACAGTGATCATTACCACCACAGTGATCATTACCACCACAGTGACCATTACCACCACAGTGATCATTTCCACCACAGTAATCATTACCACCACGGTGACCATCACTACTACCGTGTTCTTTACCACAACAGTGATCATTACCACCACTGTGTTCATTACCACCACAGTGTTCATTATCACCACTGAGATCATTACTATCACTGTGTTCATTACCACCACAGTGATCATTACCACCACAGTGATTACCACCACTGTGTTCATTACCACCACAGTGTTCATTACCACCACTGTGTTCTGTGACGATAATCTCTTCCCAGAGATTGAGCCTGCTATATCTTCCCATCGTCCCGTTCTCAACAATATGCAAGATACGTTTTATAGTGGCTTAACGTATATATCAAGACAGCCACACGCACCTGCAACTCCCTCCTTCCCCCCACTTCTGCACACCTGATCGCGCCGACGGCTACAGTCCCAGACAAACTACTTGTTACTGGACGCCCTGCGTTTTCATTGGCTGTTCAACAACACACCACTCTAGCCCCACGCCAATCACATTCCTTGCAAGCCATTGTCAGGACCGTCCAGCCATTCTCTCACCAGAATATCTAGTGCTCTCATGCTATGAACACCTAAGTTGACTCACCTCGTGTGATCAAATAGAGGTTTATAGCTAGCGCATATATTCCCAGCACTAATATTATTTTGCTTGTTATTGTATGTCACTTCTCCTCCCTTTAACGTAATCCAGTTTTATGTTCAGTTATTTTTCCACTTGTTGTTCTGTTAAGCCAAGATTTTTGCCTTTATTTCAATTTGTTTTTTAGTGTTATTAAAGAGCATTGTTTATTATTGTGTTTTATGTCTCTTCCCTTACCTTACCACAGATTATCAAACACGCAGTCATTCTTATTTTTCTTTGTAATATTTATATGTGGCCCGGCCTTAACATCTGCCAGTGGAAGACTGCCGACCACCATACTCCACTACTTTACCGTCACATATAATTGGGGGCCTGTCCTAGGAGCTGCACTCAGGTATTGGTAATTGTGGTAAGCGTACTTGGCTTTCATTCCCTTGCTTTCAATATTTACATTAATCACGTTTACTATTATATGGTGCTGTGTATATTGTGCATTACAGGAGTAGCATATGGTGAGTGTGAGACAACTTTGGATTACGTGGTGACTGTAGGCCTCAGTCATACTCTAATTGGTCGTCTCCCCCTTCCGTGTTATTACCTTGTTTAACATCTTTTGTCCCTCAGATATTTCTCACATTTTTGACAGATTATCACATAGGTACCCTGGTA
>WNGS01166528.1:65591-81946 GCA_020271785.1 Procambarus virginalis
GAAGGAATACAAACGGTATGAACGTGTTACCATCTGCAGGTGGCTATTTGCTAACAGGCCCTGTATTACGGCTAAACCAACCCGCACCTGTAGAACACCAACATGCCAACCCAGTAATGGTTGCATGACTAGGAGACCAGTCTCCACTGCAACTCAGAGACATGTCCGAGGAAGAGCTTGATCCCCCTGTACACAAGTTATGGGACCTGGCAACTCTCGGCATTGTCCCTGAACAACCTAGCCCAGATGATGACTGGACTTACAAACAATACCTGGACTCAGTTATATACAGAGATAATCAATACTGGGTCAGGCTACCATGGAAGCTGAATCACCCTCAGCTACCCGTCAACCATTTTATGGCACAAAACCAATTGAGATCACAGGTGTTGCGCTTACAAAGACAACCTGAGAACTTGAAGTTGTACCATGAAATAATACAGAAGCAACTCGATGACAAATTTATCGAAGTTGTTACAAATGATAACCCAAAGGAAGGTCACTACTTACCACATCATTGTGTACAGAAGAATTCTGCAACTACCCCATTACGGATAGTATTTAATTGCAGTGCTAAAATGAGGCCGAGTAGTGTTTCGTTAAACGACTGTCTTCAAACTGGCCCTAGCCTAACACAAAGGCTTTACGACGTGCTGTTAAAGTTCCGTATTGGGACTTATGCATATACGGCCGACATCAGCAAGGCATTCCTTAGGGTAGGTCTTCAAGAAGAAGACCGGAACTACACAAAGTTCCTATGGATTAAGGATCCTAACGATCCGAACAGTGAATTAATCACTTACCGGTTTGCCTCTGTCCTTTTTGGCGCCACGTCATCTCCTTTTCTGCTCCAAGCTACCTTGGATACGCACTTGAAGAAGTCCAATAGCCCAAACAAGACGGAAATTAGCAAAAACCTGTATGTGGATAATTTTCAAGGTACAACCAACAGTGAAAGTAAACTGTTGGACATATACCATGAGGCCAATCGAGAATTAATGGGAGCCAATATGCCTCTCCAATCTTGGGTCTCTAACAATGAAAAATTAAATCAACTGATCTCAACTGAATTTCCCGATTACCAGGTACCCGAGATGACAAAGGTACTAGGTGTCGAATGGAACACGACAACAGATCAGTTGACAATCAAGTCAGTGGAGCCTGATACCACTAACTTAACAATGAGAAAATTACTATCACAAGTCAGCAAACCCTTCGACCCATTAGGACTATTAAGCCCAGTACTGATTAATGGGAAGTTGATAATACAGGAATGTTGGCAACAAAAGATAGGCTGGGATGATCTTCTAACACCTGCTCTACAAGAAAAATGGCAAGGTTTAGTAAAAGATTTAAGTACCCTAGAGTCTGTCAAGTTCCCCAGGAACACAGTAGTAAATGAAAAAGAACCAATTAAGCTACATGTATTCTGTGATGCCTCAGGAAAGGCTTATGGAACAGTAGCTTACCTGGTCACAAATGGGCAAGCCAATTTGCTCACATCAAAGGCCAGAGTGGCACCTTTAAAGAAAAGATCACTGCCACAACTGGAATTAACAGCCTTACTGTTAGGAGTAAGATTGGCTCATTATTTGATCAAGGCCTTACGCCACATCCACTTTAAAGAAACAGTAGTTTGGTCAGATAATGAGGCAGTACTACAGTGGGTTAAGAACAATAACAGTAAGAATCCTTACGTGAGTAACCGCGTTAAGGAAATACGAGAGTTGTCAGCAGGGTATAAACTAAGATATGTACCCACAAAAGAGAATCCAGCTGACTATCTCTCCCGAGGACTGACTTTACGGCAATTAACAAAGGCAGAGATGTGGTTCAATGGACCTCAGTGGCTAATCAGCGACCAGTGGCCTGAACAAAAGCCACAAGTCATTGTGACCAATGTTACTGTTCCCACTGAGAACCCAGAACCACCTCGGACTTTGGTAATTGATCCTACTCGGTACTCTGAACTGAACAAACTTATAGGTGTCACCCAAGTAGTGTTTGATTTTCTAAAGAAAATAGGAATCAAGCATAAATTCCCTAATGCCCTAAGGTATTGGGTCAAAAGAGCTCAGATCGACACATTCGGGACAGAATTTGACAATGTTCCAAAGAAGCTACAACGTGATCTGGGTCTCTGGTTAGACACTGACAATTATAACATAATCAGATGCGGAGGCCGCTTACAGCACGCTGACATAGATTTGGAAGCAAAAAATCCAATATTGCTCCCTCGTCACCACATAGTAAGCAAACTAATTGTGTTACATATACACAAATACTGCACTCTGCATGGTGGGGTATTAGATACTCTCACAGACTTAAGACAACAGTACTGGCTACCCCAAGGTAGACAGACAGTAAAATCAATAATCAAATCCTGTGTTGTTTGCCGGAGATACGATGCCAGAGTGTGTCCATATCCTGGCCCACCTCCACTTCCGAAGGAACGAGTCGTACATATTCGTCCCTTTGAGACTACAGGAGTAGATTTCACAGGAGCACTAACACTTACAGGCACTAAAGACAAGAAACCAGTAAAAGCTTACATCTGTCTTTTTACTTGTGCCACAACAAGGGCAGTCCATCTAGAAGTGACTCCCGATATGAGTGCCGAAGCATTCTTACAGGCTTTCCGCAGGTTTGCTTCACGTAGATCCTGTCCTAAGTTAATGATCTCAGACAATGGGTCCAACTTAGTGGCAGGAGAAGCATGTCTGAGGAAAATCTGGACACATCCAAAGGTACGCACAGCCCTAAATCAACGGCAGTGCCATTGGAAATTCATACCTCCCAGAGCACCATGGCACGGAGGCTTCTATGAACGCATGGTTGGTACGGTAAAACGTTCTCTACGGAAAACCCTACACCGCCAAAAGATTGACCTGCAGGAGCTTCAAACAGTAGTCATAGAGATAGAAGCACGAGTCAATAACCGACCACTTACCTACCTCTCTGATGATGTTTTGCAGCGTGAACCATTAAGTCCAGCTCATTTGATGTATGGTAGACCTCTCAAAACACTTGTGTCCCTTACGGACGAGGAACCAGAGGATCCTTCATATGTCCAAGAGAGTGATTTGGTTCAACGTTTCAAACATCTATCAAGGGTGATAAGTCGGTGGAATGACGTATGGACTCGAGAATACCTTACAGCTCTGAGAGAGTATCATTACGGGGCAAACAACCCCTACAACAGAATTAACTTGAACCCTGGTGACATAGTTCTGGTGGATAGTGATGGACCACGCTCAGAGTGGCCTTTAGGTCAAATAGTCTCTGTTCATCCAGACAGCCAGGGCATCTTGAGAATAGTGAAAGTGAAATGCCGAGGCAACACTACTCTCAAAACTTTAGAGAAATTAGTTCCTTTAGAACTGGCCAGGAACGAAGACGTACAGCGACTTCCAGCACCCGATACGCCAGTACGGGACATACGTCCCCAAAGGACTGCAGCTCAACAATGTAAACTCAAATTAAAGCAGCATTATAATTCTGAAGGAGAAGAATAAAGTGATCGCAGTCCTTACCGGGACTTCGACCCGTGTTCTTCCCCCCCGGAATTATGTCGGGAAACCGACACACAAATAGTATAGTCTTCCCTTAACAGTATCCTCTTAAAATTAGAGAATGGGAGACTCCGTGACGTCATCGACGTCGCCGCAGTATTTACATTATTAAACCACTGTTCATACAACAGTTTAATGTCTAAATTGAATAAAAAAGTGTTCAATAAGACTGAATATAATTATTAACACCAAAATATAGCTTGATTCCCTTGTTAACGTAAATTTAACTTAGAAGTAGAACACAATATTGGAACAACAAGGGAGGCTGAGCGTCTCTTACAGACGCCACGCTCACACGAAAACAATAACAATGGGTGCTTGTGTGTTGTGATAATGGCACACAGGATAGACCTACTCTGCCTTAAGAAACTGCCATAGCAACATCACTACTACAAATGAGAGCACTCCAGTATCCGTCTTACCAAGTATTTGTTTATTATTCTAGTGCACTTTTTAATATCAAATGGTATTGGCGGTTATGATATATGAACAACACCAACACCATGTACGTGTACCCCATTTTTACAGCCCTCACATACCATGTTATACCTGTATTGATATGTTTAGGGAAATGTACTAACTCCTTGCATCCCAAACAGGTAAATTGTGACTTGGAACAGCAAGTAGCTGAGCAGTAGAACTATGCACATGTACCTAGCTGTTGCCAGCCTTGAAGGCCTCCACAGCCGCCATTGGCACCATGAGGCACAGGGCCACACCCACATAGATGCTACCATGACACAGCCTTAGTGGGCCCTTACTACAGGCTCAGATAAGGCCATTCTAGTTATTGTAGTAGTAGTATTCATAACTAGTAATAATTGTTGAAATAATAGTAGATTAGACCACCATATGTGGTATGATAAAATAATATAATTAAACTTAGGTAAACAATTTGTAGTTTAAGAAGGAGCCATTACAAAGTGGTTTAAGCTACAAATTGTCCCCCCCAATTTGTGTGAGAATAATTTCAGGCAGTTTTAACAAGTACATACAGTCCACTCAATTTCTTACCTACTAAGAAAAAATAAAATAAACTTTAATTTATTGAAGTCAATTAAAAGGAGATATACTGCCTGGAGTTTTTACCACACCATTACCACCACAGTGACCATTACCACCACAGTGACCATTACCACCACAGTGATCATTACCACCACAGTGACCATTACCACCACAGTGACCATTACCACCACAGTGATCATTACCACCACAGTGACAATTACCACCACAGTGACCATTACCACCACAGTGATCATTACCACCACAGTGATCATTACCACCACAGTGACCAATACCACCACAGTGATCATTACCACCACAGTGACCAATACCACCACAGTGACCAATACCACCACAGTGATCATTACCACCACAGTGACCAATACCACCACAGTGACCATTACCACCACAGTGACCAATACCACCACAGTGACCATTACCACCACAGTGATCATTACCACCACAGTGACTATTACCACCACAGTGACCATTACCACCACAGTGACCAATACCACCACAGTGACCAATACCACCACAGTGATCATTACCACCACAGTGACCATTACCACCACAGTGACCAATACCACCACAGTGACCAATACCACCACAGTGATCATTACCACCACAGTGACCATTACCACCACTGTGATCATTACCACCACAGTGACCAATACCACCACAGTGACCAATACCACCACAGTGACCAATACCACCACAGTGACCAATACCATCACAGTGATCATTACCACCACAGTGACCATTACCACCACTGTGATCATTACCACCACATTGACCATTACCACCACAGTGACCAATACCACCACAGTGACCAATACCACCACAGTGACCAATACCACCACAGTGATCATTACCACCAGAGTGACCATTACCACTACTGTGATCATTACCACCACAGTGACCATTACCACCACAGTGACCAATACCACCACAGTGACCATTACCACCACAGTGACCAATACCACCACAGTGACCAATACCACCACAGTGACCAATACCACCACAGTGATCATTACCACCACAGTGACCATTACCACCACAGTGACCAATACCACCACAGTGACCAATACCACCACAGTGACCAATACCACCACAGTGACCATTACCACCACAGTGACCAATACCACCACAGTGACCATTACCACCACAGTGACCATTACCACCACAGTGACCATTACCACCACAGTGACCATTACCACCACAGTGACCATACCACCACAGTGACCAATACCACCACAGTGACATTACCACCACAGTGACCATTACCACCACAGTGACCATACCACCACAGTGACCAATACCACCACAGTGATCATTACCACCACAGTGACCATACCACCACAGTGATCATTACCACCACAGTGACCAATACCACCACAGTGACCAATACCACCACAGTGACCATACCACCACAGTGATCATTACCACCACAGTGACCATTACCACCACAGTGATCATTACCACCACAGTGACCATTACCACCACAGTGACCAATACCACCACAGTGACCAATACCACCACAGTGACCATACCACCACAGTGATCATTACCACCACAGTGATCATTACCACCACAGTGACCATTACCACCACAGTGATCATTACCACCACAGTGACCATTACCACCACAGTGACCATTACCACCACAGTGACCATTACCACCACAGTGACCAATACCACCACAGTGACCAATACCACCACAGTGACCATACCACCACAGTGATCATTACCACCACAGTGACCATTACCACCACAGTGACCAATACCACCACAGTGACCATACCACCACAGTGACCAATACCACCACAGTGATCATTACCACCACAGTGACCATTACCACCACAGTGATCATTACCACCACAGTGACCATTACCACCACAGTGACCATTACCACCACAGTGACCAATACCACCACAGTGACCAATACCACCACAGTGATCATTACCACCACAGTGACCATTACCACCACAGTGATCATTACCACCACAGTGACCATTACCACCACAGTGACCATTACCACCACAGTGACCATTACCACCACAGTGACCAATACCACCACAGTGACCATACCACCACAGTGATCATTACCACCACAGTGACCATTACCACCACAGTGACCATTACCACCACAGTGACCAATACCACCACAGTGACATTACCACCACAGTGATCATTACCACCACAGTGACCATTACCACCACAGTGACCATTACCACCACAGTGACCATTACCACCACAGTGACCAATACCACCACAGTGATCATTACCACCACAGTGACCAATACCACCACAGTGATCATTACCACCACAGTGACCAATACCACCACAGTGACCAATACCACCACAGTGACCAATACCACCACAGTGACCAATACCACCACAGTGACCATTACCACCACAGTGATCATTACCACCACAGTGACCATACCACCACAGTGACCATTACCACCACAGTGATCATTACCACCACAGTGACCATTACCACCTCAGTGACCAATACCACCACAGTGACCAATACCACCACAGTGAAAAATACCACCACATTGACCAATACCACCACAGTGATCATTACCACCACAGTGACCATTACCACCACTGTGATCATTACCACCACAGTGACCATTACCACCACAGTGACCAATACCACCACAGTGACCAATACCACCACAGTGACCAATACCACCACAGTGATCATTACCACCACAGTGACCATTACCACCACTGTGATCATTACCACAACAGTGACCATTACCACCACAGTGACCAATACCACCACAGTGACCATTGCCACCACAGTGACCAATACCACCACAGTGACCAATACCACCACAGTGACAAATACCACCACAGTGACCAATACCACCACAGTGATCATTACCACCACAGTGACCATTACCACCACAGTGACCAATACCACCACAGTGACCAATACCACCACAGTGATCATTACCTCCACAGTGATCATTACCACCACAGTGACGAATACCACCACAGTGACCAATACCACCACAGTGACCATTACCACCACAGTAACCAATACCACCACAGTGATCATTACCACCACAGTGACCAATACCACCACAGTGATCATTACCACCACAGTGACCAATACCACCACAGTGACCAATACCAACACAGTGACCAATACCACCACAGTGACCAATACCACCACAGTGACCAATACCACCACAGTGACCAATACCACCACAGTGACCAATACCACCACAGTGACCAATACCACCACAGTGACCATTACCACCACAGTGATCATTACCACCACAGTGACCAATACCACCACTGTGACCATTACCACCACAGTGATCATTACCACCACAGTGACCAATACCACCACAGTGACCAATACCACAACAGTGACCAATACCACCACAGTGACCATTACCACCACAGTGACCAATGCCACCACAGTGATCATTACCACCACAGTGACCAATACCACCACAGTGATCATTACCACCACAGTGACCAATACCACCACAGTGATCATTACCACCACAGTGACCAATACCACCACAGTGACCAATACCACCACAGTGACCATTACCACCACAGTGACCAATACCACCACAGTGATCATTACCACCACAGTGACCAATACCACCTCAGTGATCATTACCACCACAGTGACCAATACCACCACAGTGACCAATACCACCACAGTGACCATTACCACCACAGTGATCATTACCACCACAGTGACCATTACCACCACAGTGATCATTACCACCACAGTGATCAATACCACCACAGTGATCATTACCACCACAGTGACCATTACCACCACTGTGATCATTACCACCACAGTGACCATTACCACCACAGTGATCATTACCACCACAGTGATCATTACCACCACAGTGACCATTACCACCACTGTGATCATTACCACCATAGTGACCATTACCACCACGGTGACCATTACCACCACTGTGATCATTACCACCACTGTGATCATTACCACCACAGTGACCATTACCACCACAGTGACCATTACCACCACAGTGATCATTACCACCACAGTGACCATTACCACACAGTGACCATTACCACCACTGTGATCATTACCACCACAGTGACCATTACCACCACAGTGACCATTACCACCACAGTGATCATTACCACCACAGTGACCATTACCACCACAGTGATCATTACCACCACAGTGACCAATACCACCACAGTGATCAATACCACCACAGTGACCATTACCACCACAGTGACCATTACCACCACAGTGACCAATACCACCACAGTGATCATTACCACCACAGTGACCATTACCACCACAGTGACCAATACCACCACAGTGACCATTACCACCACAGTGACCAATACCACCACAGTGACCAATACCACCACAGTGACCATTACCACCACAGTGACCATTACCACCACAGTGACCAATACCACCACAGTGACCATTACCACCACAGTGACCAATACCACCACAGTGACCAATACCACCACAGTGACCAATACCACCACAGTGATCATTACCACCACAGTGACCAATACCACCACAGTGATCATTACCACCAGTGATCATTACCACCACTGTGATCATTACCACCACAGTGATCATTACCACCACAGTGACCATTACCACCACAGTGACCATTACCACCACAGTGAACATTACCACCACAGTGATCATTACCACCACAGTGATCATTACCACCACAGTGACCATTACCACCACAGAGACCATTACCACCACAGTGATCATTACCACCACAGTGATCATTACCACCACAGTGATCATTACCACCACAGTGATCATTACCACCACAGTGATCATTACCACCACAGTGATCATTACCACCACAGTGACCATTACCACCACAGTCACCATTACCACCACAGTGAACATTACCACCACAGTGATCATTACCACCACAGTGACCATTACCACCACAGTGACCATTACCACCACAGTGATCATTACCACCACAGTGATCATTACCACCACAGTGATCATTACCACCACAGTGATCATTACCACCACAGTGACCATTACCACCACAGTGACCATTACCACCACAGTGACCATTACCACCACAGTGATCATTACCACCACAGTGATCATTACCACCACAGTGATCATTACCACCACAGTGATCATTACCACCACAGTGACCATTACCACCACAGTGACCATTACCACCACAGTGACCATTACCACCACAGTGACCATTACCACCACAGTGATCATTACCACCAGTGATCATTACCACCACAGTGTTCATTACCACCACAGTGTTCATTACCACCATAGTGATCATTACCACCACAGTGTTCATTACCACCAAAGAGAACATTACCACCACAGTGTTCATTACCACCACAGTGTTCATTACCACCACAGTGATCATTACCACCACTGTGTTCATTACCACCACAGTGTTCATTACCACCACAGTGATCATTACCACCAGTGATCATTACCACCAGTGATCATTACCACCACAGTGATCATTACCACCACTGTGTTCATTACCACCACAGTGTTCATTACCACCACAGTGATCATTACCACCAGTGATCATTACCACCAGTGATCATTACCACCACAGTGATCATTACCAACACAGTGATCATTACCTCCAGTGATCATTACCACCACAGTGTTCATTACCACCACAGTGATCATTACCATCACAGTGATCATTACCACCAGTGATCATTACCACCAGTGATCATTACCACCGCAGTGTTCATTACCACCATAGTGATCATTACCACCACAGTGTTCATTACCACCAAAGAGAACATTACCACCACAGTGTTCATTACCACCACAGTGTTCATTACCACCACAGTGATCATTACCACCACTGTGTTCATTACCACCACAGTGTTCATTACCACCACAGTGATCATTACCACCAGTGATCATTACCACCAGTGATCATTACCACCACAGTGATCATTACCAACACAGTGATCATTACCTCCAGTGATCATTACCACCACAGTGTTCATTACCACCACAGTGATCATTACCATCACAGTGATCATTACCACCAGTGATCATTACCACCAAAGAGAACATTACCACCACAGTGATCATTACCACCACAGTGACCATTACCACCAGTGATCATTACCACCACAGTGACCATTACCACCAGTGACCATTACACCACAGTGACCATTACCACCACAGTGACCATTACCACCAGTGATCATTACCACCACAGTGATCATTACCACCACAGTGACCATTACAACCACAGTGACCATTACCACCACAGTGACCATTACCACCACAGTGACCATTACCACCACAGTGATCATTAGCACCACAGTGACCATTACCACCAGTGATCATTACCACCACAGTGACCATTACCACCAGTGACCAATACCACCACAGTGACCATTACCACCACAGTGACCATTACCACCAGTGACCATTACCACCAGTGATCATTACCACCACAGTGATCATTACCACCACAGTGATCATTACCACCACAGTGACCATTACCACCACAGTGACCATAACCACCACAGTGATCATTACCACCACAGTTATCATTACCACCACAGTGACCATTACCACCACAGCGATCATTACTACCAGTGATCATTACCACCACAGTGTTCATTACCACCATAGTGATCATTACCACCACAGTGTTCATTACCACCAAAGAGAACATTACCACCACAGTGTTCATTACCACCACAGTGTTCATTACCACCACAGTGATCATTACCACCACTGTGTTCATTACCACCACAGTGTTCATTACCACCACAGTGATCATTACCACCAGTGATCATTACCACCAGTGATCATTACCACCACAGTGATCATTACCACCACTGTGTTCATTACCACCACAGTGTTCATTACCACCACAGTGATCATTACCACCAGTGATCATTACCACCAGTGATCATTACCACCACAGTGATCATTACCACCACAGTGATCATTACCAACACAGTGATCATTACCTCCAGTGATCATTACCACCACAGTGTTCATTACCACCACAGTGATCATTACCATCACAGTGATCATTACCACCAGTGATCATTACCACCAAAGAGAACATTACCACCACAGTGATCATTACCACCACAGTGACCATTACCACCAGTGATCATTACCACCACAGTGACCATTACCACCAGTGACCATTACAACCACAGTGACCATTACCACCACAGTGACCATTACCACCAGTGATCATTACCACCACAGTGATCATTACCACCACAGTGACCATTACCACCACAGTGACCATTACCACCACAGTGACCATTACCACCACAGTGACCATTACCACCACAGTGACCATTACCACCACAGTGATCATTAGCACCACAGTGACCATTACCACCAGTGATCATTACCACCACAGTGACCATTACCACCAGTGACCATTACCACCACAGTGACCATTACCACCACAGTGACCATTACCACCAGTGACCATTACCACCAGTGATCATTACCACCACAGTGATCATTACCACCACAGTGATCATTACCACCACAGTGACCATTACCACCACAGTGACCATAACCACCACAGTGATCATTACCACCACAGTTATCATTACCACCACAGTGACCATTACCACCACAGTGATCATTACCACCACAGTGTTCATTACCACCACAGTGATCATTACCACCATAGTGACCATTACCACCACAGTGTTCATTACCACCACAGTGATCATTACCACCACAGTGATCATTACCACCACAGTGACCATTACCACCACAGTGATCATTTCCACCACAGTAATCATTACCACCACGGTGACCATCACTACTACCGTGTTCTTTACCACAACAGTGATCATTACCACCACTGTGTTCATTACCACCACAGTGTTCATTATCACCACTGAGATCATTACTACCACTGTGTTCATTACCACCACAGTGATCATTACCACCACAGTGATCATTACCACCACAGTGATCATTACCAACACAGTGATCATTACCTCCAGTGATCATTACCACCACAGTGTTCATTACCACCACAGTGATCATTACCATCACAGTGATCATTACCACCAGTGATCATTACCACCAAAGAGAACATTACCACCACAGTGATCATTACCACCACAGTGACCATTACCACCAGTGATCATTACCACCACAGTGACCATTACCACCAGTGACCATTACAACCACAGTGACCATTACCACCACAGTGACCATTACCACCAGTGATCATTACCACCACAGTGATCATTACCACCACAGTGACCATTACCACCACAGTGACCATTACCACCACAGTGACCATTACCACCACAGTGACCATTACCACCACAGTGATCATTAGCACCACAGTGACCATTACCACCAGTGATCATTACCACCACAGTGACCATTACCACCAGTGACCATTACCACCACAGTGACCATTACCACCACAGTGACCATTACCACCAGTGACCATTACCACCAGTGATCATTACCACCACAGTGATCATTACCACCACAGTGATCATTACCACCACAGTGACCATTACCACCACAGTGTCCATAACCACCACAGTGATCATTACCACCACAGTTATCATTACCACCACAGTGACCATTACCACCACAGTGATCATTACCACCACAGTGTTCATTACCACCACAGTGATCATTACCACCATAGTGACCATTACCACCACAGTGTTCATTACCACCACAGTGATCATTACCACCACAGTGATCATTACCACCACAGTGACCATTACCACCACAGTGATCATTTCCACCACAGTAATCATTACCACCACGGTGACCATCACTACTACCGTGTTCTTTACCACAACAGTGATCATTACCACCACTGTGTTCATTACCACCACAGTGTTCATTATCACCACTGAGATCATTACTACCACTGTGTTCATTACCACCACAGTGATCATTACCACCACAGTGATCATTACCAACACAGTGATCATTACCTCCAGTGATCATTACCACCACAGTGTTCATTACCACCACAGTGATCATTACCATCACAGTGATCATTACCACCAGTGATCATTACCACCAAAGAGAACATTACCACCACAGTGATCATTACCACCACAGTGACCATTACCACCAGTGATCATTACCACCACAGTGACCATTACCACCAGTGACCATTACAACCACAGTGACCATTACCACCACAGTGACCATTACCACCAGTGATCATTACCACCACAGTGATCATTACCACCACAGTGACCATTACCACCACAGTGACCATTACCACCACAGTGACCATTACCACCACAGTGACCATTACCACCACAGTGATCATTAGCACCACAGTGACCATTACCACCAGTGATCATTACCACCACAGTGACCATTACCACCAGTGACCATTACCACCACAGTGACCATTACCACCACAGTGACCATTACCACCAGTGACCATTACCACCAGTGATCATTACCACCACAGTGATCATTACCACCACAGTGATCATTACCACCACAGTGACCATTACCACCACAGTGCCCATAACCACCACAGTGATCATTACCACCACAGTTATCATTACCACCACAGTGACCATTACCACCACAGTGATCATTACCACCACAGTGTTCATTACCACCACAGTGATCATTACCACCATAGTGACCATTACCACCACAGTGTTCATTACCACCACAGTGATCATTACCACCACAGTGATCATTACCACCACAGTGACCATTACCACCACAGTGATCATTTCCACCACAGTAATCATTACCACCACGGTGACCATCACTACTACCGTGTTCTTTACCACAACAGTGATCATTACCACCACTGTGTTCATTACCACCACAGTGTTCATTATCACCACTGAGATCATTACTACCACTGTGTTCATTACCACCACAGTGATCATTACCACCACAGTGTTCTGTGACGATAATCTCTTCCCAGAGATTGAGCCTGCTATATCTTCCCATCGTCCCGTTCTCAACAATATGCAAGATACGTTTTATAGTGGCTTAACGTATATATCAAGACAGCCACACGCACCTGCAACTCCCTCCTTCCCCCCACTTCTGCACACCTGGTCGCGCCGACGGCTACAGTCCCAGACAAACTACTTGTTACTGGACGCCCTGCGTTTTCATTGGCTGTTCAACAACACACCACTCCAGCTCCACGCCAATCACATTCCTCGCAAGCCATTGTCAGGACCGTCCAGCCATTCTCTCACCAGAATATCTAGTGCTCTCATGCTATGAACACCTAAGTTGACTCACCTCGTGTGATCAAATAGAGGTTTATAGCTAGAGCATATATTCCCAGCACTAATATTATTTTGCTTGTTATTGTATGTCACTTCTCCTCCCTTTAACGTAATCCAGTTTTATGTTCAGTTATTTTTCCACTTGTTGTTCTGCACCATTAAGCCAAGATTTTTGCCTTTATTTCAATTTGTTTTTTAGTGTTATTAAAGAGCATTGTTTATTATTGTGTTTTATGTCTCTTCCCTTACCTTACCACAGATTATCAAACACGCAGTCATTCTTATTTTCCTTTGTAATATTTATATGTGGCCCGGCCTTAACATCTGCCAGTGGAAGACTGCCGACCACCATACTCCACTACTTTACCGTCACATATAATTGGGGGCCTGTCCTAGGAGCTGCACTCAGGTATTGGTAATTGTGGTAAGCGTACTTGGCTTTCATTCCCTTGCTTTCAATATTTACATTAATCACGTTTACTATTATATGGTGCTGTGTATATTGTGCATTACAGGAGTAGCATATGGTGAGTGTGAGACAACTTTGGATTACGTGGTGACTGTAGGCCTCAGTCATACTCTTAATTGGTCGTCTCCCCCTTCCGTGTTATTACCCGTGTTTAACATCTTTTGTCCCTCAGATATTTCTCACATTTTTGACAGATTATCACATAGGTACCCTGGTACTGTGGTCTGTCTCCGGGTCAATAGCACCTAATTTCTGCAATCCGACTCTAGGAGGAAAAAGAGGGCCAAAGATCCTCTAGCACGGACTATTATTGGCGAGTTGGGACCTCGCCGATAGTTCTCGTCACCAGTTGACACTCGCACCCCTACTCGTTGGTCAGAATTGATGGTATTTATTCAAGGTAGGGAATTAGCTTTCTTTCTTTTGAGCACGAAGTTCGCTAATTCTGTAAATACCATATTCAATTTCAGTGGGTACCTTTGCTTATGTTCTATAGTGACTTGGCAAGGTATGACTACATTTTTGGACTACCTCATTTATTTTGAAGCCATTTAGTGTTTCACTTGTCTTTTAAACTCAGTTTCCACTAATTAGTAGGATTTTCTTGCCTTTATCCTCCCACAGTGAGTACCAGGTACAAGATTTCCTGCGACTTTATTCATTTACCATCTTGAATTAACTTTAATTATTAATAATTCCCCACAGGATAGGTATCAGTTGCCACGTTTCCTGTTTCTGACATTCACCATATTCTCACAGTATATTCGTGTCTCATTTATTTACCATGTTTCGTATCCAAACTTTCAAGGCAGATCCAGAAGGTGAAATAGAGAAATTGCGTCATGCTTAAAGGGTCGAATTGATAACTCTTGCACACAAGTATCAATTGGAAGTTCCACCTGGCGCCAACAAGTATGCCATACATAATATAATTTTAGATTATCTTGCGGATGAAGGTATTATAGATTCTAATACTCACGAACAACATACCATTTCAGAGAAGCATGATTTGACAGCAATAAAGCTCAAGCTAGAACTTGCTAG
>WNGS01166529.1:0-10419 GCA_020271785.1 Procambarus virginalis
ATAGCCTAACACCAATATCTGGTTTATACTACCAAGATATATAATAATAATAATCACAGGAAATTAATAATAGTCACAGTAAATTCTTTGATGAATCCTGGTGCTTGCACCACAAACCCACCTAATATATATGTAACCTGATACTGTGAGCGCTCTGGGTAGCATCACCACACACTGTGCTCTCTGTGACTTAGACTCAGGGGAGACTTGCTCACGACATATAAAATATCTGACAAGAAAATATAGCTAACTAAAGGGGAATGGGAGGGTAACTGTAAACCCTACTTCACCTATCCTAGGATGACAGTTGGGTTGTAGCTCCTGGTCCAGGCTCTCGCTCGTACACCATCCAGAAACACAAGCCAACGCCTTAGGATGTCGCGTCTCGCCGCTTCTGGTACCTGCAGGTCCGTGCTCCTCTTCCTCTACAGTACGTCGCAGGGTGAAGCGGTCTCCTGGCCGTCAACTTTCCTCCCAACTACGGCAGCCAGCCTATGTCTCGGCGGTCGTCGCACGTTTCCCAAATAGTCCTTGTCACTGTACTCCCAGAGGAACTGCCTCTCACCACTACGAAGTCACTGTGAAGTTATCACCGTCCCAGACGATACTGCTTAAGCTATCACACCACACAGCACCCGACTTCAGAGCACTTGAAGCTCACTTCACTGTCAATTCCCTCGTCGTCTAGATATATCGCTAGGTATTTGGGAAGACTTCTCGACGTGCTTGCATCCAACTGTTGACTCGTAGGGTTCCACGAAGGTGGGGTTACTTCAAACTTGACAGGATCGTCGATCACACGTTCAAAACTTTTGACAAGGCAGTCAACCCGGTTCACTCACAGTGGATTGGCCCGGCCACTAGCTGTCTCTTATACTGGTGAACTGCCAAGACGTCACACGTCGATGCCCGCCCACTCTTGCAACGCACCTGTCCCTGAGCACTTGTTGCTCCAATATTCTGTCAATTCCTTATCTGAGCCACATCTGGGTTGCAGGAAGACCTCACAGAGTGCGCGCTAACAAATGGAGACGCTTTACATCCACCGGAGTTCGGTAATTCGTCACTCAACAGGACGACCATTCGCACGTCCTACCTCTCGAATGCGTCGTGAAAGACTGATATCGCCAAGGCGCCACACGGCTGGACCCCCATGCCTATGTGACGTCACTTTCCCAAAGTCGGTTTTCATTGGCTCCAGTGCCACGTCGCTGACGGTGACCAATCTGGCGACACTGACGTCACACAGTTTTGGCGGGAGAACAGACTCGCCAGCGCCATATTGGCTCCCTAAAGGGCCTATCCCACAGGCCAAATACTATAGTTTCGCAAATTCTTTCTCGGCTCATCGAGAATACTGTTCTCTCCCACATATGTTCAATGATGCCTGCAATGTAGAGAACGCTCGGGAAAAGTGGACATGACTCTTACAGCAGGCGTGGGAGAATTAGAAGGGGGGAACACCGTCACAATATATATATATATATATATATATATATATATATATATATATATATATATATATATATATATATATAATTCTCCCTACGGTGACCTACTTTCTGAGATGTTCTCCATCCTACAGCAGCCCTAATTTAAATGTGTATGACACCCTCCTGAGGTCCAAGCTGGTGAAAGTCCTGAAACCTGCCATTGGACGACTCTCAGTGGGAGCAGCAACCCTTCCTGTAAGACTCGGCGGCCTTGGTGTCCGCACAGCCTCCTAAATTGCTCTACCAGCCTTCCTTTCCTCCTCCCACGCATCGCACGACCTCGTCAGAGATATCTTACCTGCAACCTTGAGAGATTCGCAGGAATACACGATCCTGCTTTCACTGAAGTTCAAATCAGTGGGATGTTCTTGCAGCCTCAGCAACCATTATAGAGCCAACAAAACAACACAAACAGTCCGGCTGGGACCTCCCTCTAGTGGAAAAAGTAGCTGATGCCATGCTCAGCGCCGCAACATCAGACAAGGAGAAAGCCCGCCTCAGAGCAGTGCGTGCCCCCCATACAAGAGACTTCCTCCTGGCAGTACCCATGTCAGCATTGGGCACGCGCCTAGCTCCAGAATCCCTTCGTGTAGCAGTGGCCCTCCGCCTTGGTGCCCCAATTCACACTGAATACAAGTTTATTTGCAACAGGGTGGAAGCGGACCAATACGGACTGCATGGGTTGCATTGCGGAAGCACAAAGGGCTGGCATGCAAGACACAACGAGGTCAATGACATCATCAAGAGAAGCCTCGTCTCAGCTAGGTGCCCAGCGGAGAGAGAACCTCGCATCCTAGGGGTCCAAACCCGAATTTCCCTGCACTTCGCCCTGATGGCATCACCATATACTCCTGAAGGAGGGTAGACAGTTGGTGTGGGACTACACATGTGTATCCACCCTGGCTGACACCTATGTACACTTCAGAGCTGATCAAGCGGGTGGGGCGGCCAACCACAGGGAAATAGCAAAATCACTCAAGTACAGGCGACTGGCATGTCAATACCTCTTTGTTCCCATAGCGTCTGAGACGCATGGCCCCTGGGGCAAGAGTGCCTTGGGATTTCTCAAGGAATTGGTTCCAAGCTCATTGACTTCACCAGAGTCCCAGGGCTTGCAGTTTTTTGTTTCAGCGCCTCAGTGTGGCGATCCAGAGGGAAATGCTTGCTGCGTCCTCGGTTCCTGTCCGGAAGCGGAGGAGCTTCAAGAGATCCATAACCTTTAGGCATTTGTCTTGTATGTTTTGTAACCTTTAAATACACAATAAAGCAAAAAAAAAAAAAGGGGGGAAGGGGTGGTAGGAGAAAAGCACACAGAAACTGTATTGGAGGGGACCTACATTCCCTCCAATGCGTTATGTGTGGTTTCCTCAGAGGCTATGGGTCCCCCTTCTTCCAGCCAGAGGTGGTATATATATATATATATATATATATATATATATATCTATATATATATATATATATATATATATATATAT
The DNA here is from genome assembly GCA_020271785.1 of Procambarus virginalis. Taxonomy (NCBI): domain Eukaryota; kingdom Metazoa; phylum Arthropoda; class Malacostraca; order Decapoda; family Cambaridae; genus Procambarus; species Procambarus virginalis. The sequence continues at coordinate 2,969 of WNGS01166529.1, forward strand.
ATATATATATATATATATATATATATATAATATATATATATATATCTTCAATCCGGTGCCCCTAGGAATCACATGAGACAAGCCCATGATCACCCTAACAAGAGAAATGTTGAACAAAAATACATGCATAATAGACAGAACCCAAGATGCAAGAAGATTACAAATTCTTGAAGCAATTCACATAAGAACAGAACAACCTACCATGAACACCCAAATCACGGAACTATTACTCTTCCCACAATGAGAGTAAGAACAAGACCAGAACATAACGATGCCAACACAGAAGACAATGTTCAACATAACAGGCCAATTACACTGGATTAATCTTTGTATGTAGATGCCAGCTGCCTCGTATGGGCCAATAGGCCTTCTGCGGTTACCTCTATTCTTATGTTCATATGTGTGACCCCACTTATATATATATATATATATATATATATATATATATATATATATATATATATAATATATATATATATATATATATATATATAAAGTTTGTGAGGGTACCACCTCTGGTGCCAATGTGGGGACCCATAGCCTCGGAGAAGAAAATAAAACGTATTCAGAGGAGACCTTGTGGTTTCTCACTGAACACTAATATTTTCTTCTCCTACCACCCCCATTCTTTTGTATGTACACATATATATTTGCTTTATTTGAACTGTGTTACAAAAAAGGAGTTACATATAGGTTACAAAGATGGTTATCATAGGTTGTCGAGTTCCTCCAGCTCCTCAGATGGCGGGCAGGAACCCTGGATGCAGTGCGCATTTCCCCTCTGTATCGCCACGCTGAGGCGCTGGAAAAGAAAGCTGGCAGCTCTAGGGTCCCTTGTTGTTTCAATGAGCCTAGAACCAGTTCCTTCAAAAAACTGGTAGCACTTTTACCCCAGGCGCCGAGTGTCTCAGAAGCAATGGGGACAAAATTGTAGTGGTGATCAAGTTCTCTATACTTACGGGATTTGGCTGCTTCCCTGTGGGTGGCAGCGCCACCTGGTTGTGCAACACTGAGGTCAATGTAGGTGTTAGCCAGGGTTGATACGCACGTGTAGTCCCATACCAACTGCTTGCCATTCTTCCAGGGGTTCACTGTGATACCATCCGGGCGACCAATAAGAGCATCAGAGTTACGGGGCGTTAGGTAACGAGGCTCTCTCTCGGCTGGGCATCCAGCTGTGGTGAGGCTCCTCTTGATGATGTCGTTAACTTCACTGTGCCTCGAGTGCCATCCTCCCGTGCTTTGGCAGAGTAGGCCATGGTGGCCGTACCTGTCAGCCACCACCTCGCCGCAAATACACCTATATCTGGTGTGGATTGGGGCAGCAAGGCGGAGAGCCACAGCAATTCGGAGGGCGTGTGGTGTGAGACGCGTGCCAGTTGCCGACATTGGGTTGCTAACAGGAAATCCCCTGCATGAGGGGCTGCTACTGCTGTGAGGCGAGCAATGTCGTGCTGTGTTGATGCAGCACCCAGGCACTCTGCAGCAACTTTGTCTACAATGGGGCCATCCCAGCTGGATTGCCTGTGGGCTTTTGGGGATGGTGGTTGAGGTGTGGGCCTGCACGAGAGGCCCACTCTGTGGCACAGCGTGTAAAATTGGGATCATGTACACCTGCCAGCTGATGTAAGTGGGCAGGTAGAATTTCCTTCACAAGGTCGTCGGATGCTGATAAGGAGGACAGGAAGGCTGGAACAGCGATTTGCGTTGCTGTTCGAACTCCGAGGCCCCCAAGTCTTACGGGAGAGAGGCTTGTTTCCACTGCAGGTCATCAAAAGAGAGGTTAAGGGCTTTTTCTAGCATTGATTTCAGTAACCGGTCATACTCACTTAGTTTTTGGCTACTGTAAGATGGTGAACACCTCAGAAAGTAGGTTACCTGGGGAGGGACAGACATCTGGTGATGAGGTAGAGTGCATCATGAGCATCAATATCCTCAATCCTCCATCCATCCCTCTTAAGGTCGGCGATTTTCTATCAAGGACCTCATCGATGGCATTATTTCAGACCTTAACGAAAACCCAGATGGGGGCATTTGAGATGCTGATATTTCGTCATACATGGCACCTGGGCTGCGTTCAATAACACGTATGTGTGAAAGAAGGGTGAGACCGACTCCAAGCATCTGGCTTCGAATGCTGAACAAACGAACAAATGAACATTCTCTCTCTTATAATATATAGAAGATTTGAGAGCCATTTGATATCGTTACATGTTTCAAAGAGATATAAAACATGCAAATGAAGTTAGTTTTACTAGTTCTTTGGCGTCGGACTGTGAAAAAGAAGCCGCATTCTCTTTAGGTCATTCCGGATGTACACATTACTCTCTTGCATATTAGTTTTGAATGTCCATATATACAGTCTAAATTAATATTGACCAAAACGTTAAGTTTTTACTATAAAAAAGTACAGAAATCGAATTATTTTCATATCCAAGGTTTTATCCTGTCCCTATTTGCTTTCCAAGTGATGTACATTCGTTCCGATTTCTCTTAATAATTCCTAATTTTAGTAGTTCTCCCAAAAATGAATCTTTAGAGAAGTACACAAATCAAACACGAAAATGAATTAAACGTAAGGTTATAATATAGGACAAACAAAGTAAACACAGTGGAGATAAATGGAATAGTCCAAGATTGAACGTGCTCAAGCTCTCTGCAACAGCTGCGTTAAGGTAATAATCCCCATATGCTGTCATTTTGCAAGAATAATGATGCAACGAGGTCAGCAGCGGACGCGCGTGCACGCATCCCCAGCTGGCCAGCACCTGTCGTGGTCTCCATGGCAACACTATGGTAGCCATTTGGGGTTTTAATGTATAATAATGTATTTCTTGTTGTATATTATCCCAGGATCACAGGCGTATTTTTAATCGGGTTTCCCCCTGTTGCGAATGTTGTTGTTTGAAAATGATCACACACACACATAGACACACACACACACACACACACACACACACACACACACACACACACACACACACACACACACACACACACACACACACACACACACACACACACACACACACACACACACACACACACACACACACACACACACACATACACACACACACACTCACACACACAAGCACACACACACAATTTTCGAGGGAATTGATAGTGTAGATAAAGACAGGCTATATAACACAAGGGGCACACGCACTAGGGGACACAGGTGGAAACTGAGTTCCCAAATGAGCCACAGAGATATTAGAAAGAACTTTTTTAGTGTCAAACTGGTTGATAAGTCAAATACATTAGGCAGTGATGTGGTGGAGGCTGACTCCATACACAGTTTCAAGTGTCGATATGATAGAGCTCAATAGGGTCAGGGAACCTGTACACCTGTTGATTGACAGTTGAGAGGCGGGACCAAAGAGCCAGAGCTGAACCCCCGCAAGCACAATTAGGTGATTACAATTAGGTGAGTACACACACAGACACACACACACACACACACACACACACACACACACACACACACACACACACACACACACACACACACACACATAAACTGTTTAACTCGGGTGGTACTCGAACAAGGGGACACAGGTGGAAACTGAGTACCCAAATGAGCCACAGGGACGTTAGAAAGAACTTTTTCAGTGTCAGAGTAGTTAACAGATGGAATGCATTAGGCAGTGATGTGGTGGAGGCAGACTCCATACACAGTTTCAAATGTAGACATGACAGAGCCCAGGAATCTGTACACCAGTTGATTGACAGTTGAGAGGCGGGACCAAAGAGCCAGAGCTCAACCCCCGCAAGCACAACTGGGTGAATACAACTGGGTGAATACACACACACACACACACACACACACACACACACACACACACACAGTGGTAGACATTTGGTGCAAATTAAGTATGAAGGAGATAGAAGTCAAAACGCTCAGTAGTTTCAGAGTTATATGACAAAGAGTACCGGGAAGACCGTACACAAAGACCTTAGCTCTCCTCCTGTGACTTGAGGTAAAGGTAAAGAAAAGGATAAAGATAAGAGGTAAAGCAGAAGCTAGATCCCAGTCCACGCCGACCCTGGCAGATATCCACCCCATCCTCCAACAGTCACAGCAATAATCGTCAACAGAAACATCCCCCCTGAACACAAGGCATAACGGTAGATGGAAGGAAAGGGGAGTTAGGAACGTCGATATTCTGGCCTGAATCTCTCAAAGAGTTGTCAATAGTATCGTGTTTATATCCAACGGTCCCACGTGGTGCTCTCCTACAGGTGGTACCCCGGCAATCACGAGCCTCTGTGACCATGCAGGATGCTCACTTAGCCACAAATAGGGTAGATGGAGTTTATTCTGATTGCTTTATTACCTCCTGGGGATTCTGTGCCATCGAAATGGTTCGGTGCGTTCTTCTCATCAATTACCTTACCGCCTGGGGGTGGGGAAGGTGTCTTTCTAGCAGTCTGTTCTCTTGATTGCCACTACGAACAGTGTTCAACCTCCTAACCTCACCAGAAATGTAAGCACCCAAGCAACCCACTTAACCTTTCACTACGCCGCATAGAAAACGTAAGTGGGGGGTGGGGTGGGGGTTACTTTTCACGGCAGGTTGCATTTTTAACTCAGGTTACCATAACGGAGAAAACGTTACCTATTAAGAGAAATGGTTGGCATGCTTTAAGATCACTTGGTACAGTCTATACATATGTAGAGCTTGTCAATTTGTTCCTCACGTTTCAGTAAATATTCACTGAAAGTTAATTTTAATTTTAAACAATGTAAACTATGGTCCTAAACCATGTTTAGCGATCAAGTATACCTGCAGGATGGTCATTACGTTTCTGTGATGACTTTAATAGCCTAGCTGCGTTTGATAGGCCTAGCCCAAGGCCTAAGATAGCCCAATTTCAAGGCAGACTCCGCTTGGCTTCCAGCCATATACTTCACGTTGAGTTTTAGGCCAAGTTTCGCTATGTAGTCGCGTTCTTGCTGAGCAGGTAACTAGTTTTGTTGAAACTTCTTAATTTAAGTGATTTGTCTTTATATTTTGCTGTATAATTTACATTTGTGTACTAGATTTCTAGCTCTTGGGAAGTAGCGTGTGTGTGTCCTGGATGTAGCTGCTATTTTATCTTTTGGATTGGATTACTGAAGAACAGGAGCAAGAAACTGAGAGCTCTGCAGTCTCAGATTTTCTAAAGAGACTCTTACTCAACTTCAAGAACTTAATACACGTATATCCAAGGATTAGAGCTTTTCGACATGGAGTAATTTCATGTGTTTGTAATAAAGATATATAGAGGGTGCATGTACCTGTAGAAAATGTATTTTTAAGAGCAAATTTAGTGCATTTGCAGATAATATAAATTGCGTTGGTTTCTTTTGTAAGTAGAAATGAGAGTGATTATAGCGTTATGTCTACTGTGTCAGTCTACAGTTTACAGTCAGTCAGTTTACAGTCTACTGTGTTCACTCTGATTTTCCTGCCAATCTTATATATTCTATTCACCATACACATCCCCTAAGACAAGACTTCTGTTAGATGAGGCTACTGAGTGAATGTTTCGGGGCATTTATATTAATTTATATATTTATTTTTTTAAAGAAATTTGGAAGTTCTTCCCGATGCGTAATAAACTTTGGGCTCTGAGAGTCACGCAGTTTTAATCTAGTTTAGGAGACATAATAGGAAAGTGTGCGACGTGTCGCTGCAGTTACAAGACGACTGCTTGGGGGTGAGAGAGATGAAATGTTTGCTGGAAAGACAAGAGAAGACATCACCACTACAGTGGCCAGAAAACAACTGCTGTACGGACCGGGTCGTTCACCTGAAGATGGTAGACAGATTGTGACAAAAAAAACATTCAATTTCACCGCTGTCTGTGGTTACCTATCATATTTTTGTTTTATTTGTTTACGACTTGGGTTTATAAAGCCTGTCAAATGACGTACTTAGTGAAACTGCAAGCAAGAGCTGTTTTCCTATCACTGCTCATTTGAAGAGAGATATGGCAACACATACTTTGCAGATTTGTTCCATTTGCAAGCTGCATCTTCTGAAATAAATTGAGGGGCCGATAGTACAGTGAAGTTCGTTCTCGTTTAATTATATATTAAAGTTCTATATATATAGTTGGGCGTAGGATAGGTTAGAAACTTTGCTTATGTTGGCGATTATTTGTATTTGTAGTACGCGGGTGAAGCGTATTGGATTGGGATTTGAACACGTCAGTGAAGCACCGTTCGAGAAATATTCGAACTTCAGCAGTTGAGAGTCATATGTCAACCCGTCTTCGACTCAAGTCCATTACATCCAGCGGTCGACCCCGTAGACATATTCAAAATTTTTACATGTTCATTCTGTTCATTCTGAACTGAATGAACATGCTGTTCATTCAAAACGGGAATTTTCCCTAACCATTTGGGGGTGGACGATAGAGCGACGGTCTCGCTTCATACAGGTCGGCGTTAAATCCCTGAACGTACAAGTGGTTGGGCATTATTCCTTCCCCTCGTCCCATCCCAAATCCTTATCCCCTCCCAGTGCTATATAGTCATAATGGCTAGGCGCTTGCTCCAAATAGTTCCCTTCCCTTCTCAAATATAAATTAATATTACAATATATTAGCACATTGTGCATATATCGGCATAGGTTAGGTTTGGTGTATAGGTTCTGTTGGCGATTATTTGTATTTGTAGTACGTGGGTGAAGCATTTATAGCGTTGTGGTTCGAACAAAATTCGTCAGCGAAGTCTTGTTCCGGAAATGTTCGGACGTCATCAGTAATTGTAAGTCGTGTGTAAACCGTGTTTCATTCCAGGCAGGTTAGTGAGTAGATTAACGAGCATTTGGCCATTGATGATGAGACCAGCTGTTTGTTTACGAGGATGGTCTGTTACGTACGACTCACAACTGATGAATTTCGAACCTTTCTCGGGCAGTGATTCGTTGACGACCTCTTTTCGAAATACCACTTTGTAAATTTTTCACCCAAGTACCGTAAACACAACTAATTCCCTACAGACCTTAGAGAGCTAACCTAACCAAAATATGCACAATATGCTGATATATAATAATGCTAATAATTTTAGCAATAATAATAATAATATTTATTTGAGAAAACTCCATTTTTCAATGCATAATTTGTTAAAATTGATGAATGCGCCTTTGGGGTGTACTGCCGGATGGATGACCATTGCTTGATGACGGGTTGAAGAATTGACGTCTCGAAGGAAGTTGTTAGTTTGTTTTGTTTAATTTATTATCTTTTATTTTTAACTTTTTAATTTGTACAATCTTTTTTTTCTGAAGATTGTATCTGTCTTCGTCTTATAAAATGATGTTGTATAATCCAACCCTCTGAATTTGGTATACTTTGGCTTAGCGATATTTTACGACTATTTTCCATGCTAATAAAAATGAATGAAAGTACATAATAAATTAAATATACAGCCTGACTGGCACTGTATTAAAAACAGG
>WNGS01166529.1:19696-32162 GCA_020271785.1 Procambarus virginalis
GGGTCAACACTACACCATGATGCAGGGGTCAATACTACACCATGATGCAGGGGTCAACACTACACCATGATGCAGGGGTCAACACTACACCATGATGCAGGGGTCAATACTACACCATGATGCAGGGGTCAACACTACACCATGATGCAGGGGTCAATACTACACCATGATGCAGGGGTCAATACTACACCATGATGCAGGGGTCAACACTACACCATGATGCAGGGGTCAATACTACACCATGATGCAGGGGTCAATACTACACCATGATGCAGGGGTCAACACTACACCATGATGCAGGGGGTCAAACTACACCATGATGCAGGGTCAATACTACACCATGATGCAGGGGTCAACCTACACCATGATGCAGGGGTCAATACACACCATGATGCAGGGGTCAATACTACACCATGATGCAGGGGTCAACACTACACATGATGCAGGGGTCAATACTACACCTTGATGCAGGGGTCAATACACCATGATGCAGGTCAACACTACACTTGATGCAGGGGTCAACACTACACCATGATGCAGGGGTCAATACTACACCATGATGCAGGGGTCAACACTACACCATGATGCAGGGGTCACCAATACACCATGATGCAGGGGTCAACACTACACCATGATGCAGGGGTCAATACTACCCATGATGCAGGGTCAAATACACCATGATGCAGGGTCAACACTACACCATGATGCAGGGGTCAACACTACCATGATGCAGGGGTCAATACTACACCATGATGCAGGGGTCAACACTACACCATGATGCAGAGGTCAATACTACACCATGATGCAGGGGTCAATACTACCCATGATGCAGGGGTCAATACCACACCATGATGCAGGGGTCAACACTACACCATGATGCAGGGGTCAATACTACACCATGATGCAGGGGTCAATACTACACCATGATGCAGGGGTCAACACTACACCATGATGCAGAGGTCAATACTACACCATGATGCAGGGGTCAATACTACCATGATGCAGGGGTCAATACACACCATGATGCAGGGGTCAACACTACACCATGATGCAGGGGTCAATACTACACCATGATGCAGGGGTCAATACTACACCATGATGCAGGGGTCAATACTACCCATGATGCAGGGGTCAATACCACCATGATGCAGGGGTCAACACTACACCATGATGCAGAGGTCAATACTACACCATGATGCAGGGGTCAACACTACACCATGATGCAGGGGTCAATACTACACCATGATGCAGAGGTCAATACTACACCATGATGCAGGGGTCAACACTACACCATGATGCAGGGGTCAATACTGCCATGATGCAGGGGTCAACATACACCATGATGCAGGGGTCAATACTACACCATGATGCAGGGGTCAATACTACACCATGATGCAGAGGTCAATACTACACCATGATGCAGGGGTCAATACTACACCATGATGCAGGGGTCAATACTACACCATGATGCAGGGGTCAACACTACACCATGATGCAGGGGTCAATACTACACCATGATGCAGGGGTCAACACTACACCATGATGCAGGGGTCAACAATACACCATGATGCAGGGGTCAATACTACACCATGATGCAGGGGTCAACACTACACCATGATGCAGGGGTCAATACTACACCATGATGCAGGGGTCAACAATACACCATGATGCAGGGGTCAACACTACACCATGATGCTGGGGTCAACAATACACCATGATGCAGAGGTCAATACTACACCATGATGCAGAGGTCAATACTACACCATGATGCAGGGGTCAACACTACACCATGATGCAGGGGTCAATACTACACCATGATGCAGGGGTCAATACTACACCATGATGCAGGGGTCAACACTACACCATGATGCAGGGGTCAACACTACACCATGATGCAGGGGTCAACACTACACCATGATGCAGGGGTCAACACTACACCATGATGCAGGGTCAATACTACACCTTGATGCAGGGGTCAACACTACACCATGATGCAGGGGTCAATACTACACCATGATGCAGGGGTCAATACTACACCTTGATGCAGGGGTCAACACTACACCATGATGCAGGGGTCAACAATACACCATGATGCAGGGGTCAATACTACACCATGATGCAGGGGTCAATACTACACCATGATGCAGGGGTCAACACTACACCATGATGCAGGGGTCAACACTACACCATGATGCAGGGGTCAATACTACACCATGATGCAGGGGTCAATACTACACCATGATGCAGGGGTCAATACTACACCATGATGCAGGGGTCAACACTACACCATGATGCAGGGGTCAATACTACACCATGATGCAGGGGTCAATACTACACCATGATGCAGGGGTCAATACTACACCATGATGCAGGGGTCAATACTACACCATGATGCAGGGGTCAATACTACACCTTGATGCAGGGGTCAATACTACCCATGATGCAGGGGTCAATACTACACCATGATGCAGGGGTCAATACTACACCATGATGCAGGGGTCAATACTACACCATGATGCAGGGGTCAATACTACACCATGATGCAGGGGTCACCACTACACCATGATGCAGGGGTCAATACTACACCATGATGCAGGGGTCAACACTACACCATGATGCAGGGGTCAATACTACCCATGATGCAGGGGTCAATACTACACCATGATGCAGGGGTCAATACTACCCATGATGCAGAGGTCAATACTACACCATGATGCAGGGGTCAACACTACACCATGATGCAGGGGTCAACACTACACCATGATGCAGGGGTCAACACTACACCATGATGCAGGGGTCAATACTACCCATGATGCAGGGGTCAATACTACACCATGATGCAGGGGTCAATACTACCCATGATGCAGAGGTCAATACTACACCATGATGCAGGGGTCAACACTACACCATGATGCAGGGGTCAATACTACCCATGATGCAGGGGTCAATACTACACCATGATGCAGGGGTCAACACTACCCATGATGCAGAGGTCAATACTACACCATGATGCAGGGGTCAATACTACACCATGATGCAGGGGTCAATACACCATGATGCAGGGGTCAATACTACCCATGATGCAGAGGTCAATGCTACACCATGATGCAGGGGTCAACACTACACCATGATGCAGGGGTCAATACTACCCATGATGCAGGGGTCAACACTACACCATGATGCAGGGGTCAATACTACACCTTGATGCAGGGGTCAACACTACACCATGATGCAGAGGTCAATACTACACCATGATGCAGGGGTCAACACTACACCATGATGCAGGGGTCAACACTACACCATGATGCAGGGGTCAATACTACCCATGATGCAGGGGTCAATACTACACCATGATGCAGGGGTCAATACTACCCATGATGCAGAGGTCAATACTACACCATGATGCAGGGGTCAATACTACCCATGATGCAGAGGTCAATACACCATGATGCAGGGGTCAACACTACACCATGATGCAGGGGTCAACACTACACCATGATGCAGGGGTCAATACTACACCATGATGCAGGGGTCAACACTACACCATGATGCAGGGGTCAATACTACCCATGATGCAGGGGTCAATACTACACCATGATGCAGGGGTCAATACTACCCATGATGCAGAGGTCAATACTACACCATGATGCAGGGGTCAATACTACACCATGATGCAGGGGTCAACACTACACCATGATGCAGGGGTCAATACTACACCATGATGCAGGGGTCAATACTACACCATGATGCAGAGGTCAATACTACACCATGATGCAGAGGTCAATACTACACCTTGATGCAGGGGTCAATACTACACCATGATGCAGGGGTCAACACTACACCATGATGCAGGGGTCAATACTACCCATGATGCAGAGGTCAATACTACACCATGATGCAGGGGTCAATACTACACCATGATGCAGGGGTCAATACTACACCATGATGCAGGGGTCAACACTACACCATGATGCAGGGGTCAACACTACACCATGATGCAGGGGTCAATACTACACCATGATGCAGGGGTCAACACTACACCATGATGCAGGGGTCAACACTACACCATGATGCAGGGGTCAATACTACACCATGATGCAGGGGTCAACACTACACCATGATGCAGGGGTCAATACTACACCATGATGCAGGGGTCAACACTACACCATGATGCAGGGGTCAATACTACACCATGATGCAGGGGTCAACACTACACCATGATGCAGGGGTCAATACTACACCATGATGCAGGGGTCAACACTACACCATGATGCAGGGGTCAACACTACACCATGATGCAGGGGTCAACACTACACCATGATGCAGGGGTCAACACTACACCATGATGCAGGGGTCAATACTACACCATGATGCAGGGGTCAACACTACACCATGATGCAGGGGTCAATACTACACCATGATGCAGGGGTCAACACTACACCATGATGCAGGGGTTATCTTGAGATAATTTCAGGGCTTTAGTGTCCCCACGGCCCGGTCCTCGACCAGGCCTCCACCCCCAGGAAGCAGCCCGTGACAGCTGACTAACACCCAGGTACCTATTTTACTGCTAGGTAACAGGGGCATAGGGTGAAAGAAACTCTGCCCATTGTTTCTCGCCGGGGATCGAACCCAGGACCACAGGATCACAAATCCAGTTTGCTGTCCGCTCGGCCCTTTATTTAAGACTTTAAGACTTTATATAACGATTTTAAGCCTGATGTAGACTCAATGTATTTGGTGAAGATTTGGTAAATTACTAGTGAGACTTAAAGGGTTCCAATATTGTCAAAAATCCGAGTAATATTAGACAATATTGCTGGAGCATTTTGGAGGTTCTAACACGGAGGTTCAAGACCCTGAGACACATAAAGATGGACATTTAGTAAGACACGGGCTCACCATAGCCCGTGCTACTTGGAACCTCGTTCCAGGTAGCGAATCTTTAACAACAACATTTAGTAAGATTTTATTTAGTCAAGAATTATGATATATGACAACAATTCCCAAGCGACCCCAACACTACTGCTGGCTTGGGTCAGTAATTTATACATGACAATAACACCAGCGATATCTCTCTTTACCTTATCACGGTATAGTGTGATATCTCGGCTTTCCCAACAGCTGGTCACTAGCGAGACACCTCCGGCCCTCAGCCGTCACAGATCCTGCTTGTTATGAGGAGTGAGGAGTGGGAAGGAGATAATAAGAGAGAGAGAGAGAGATAGAGAGGAAACACTTGAGGTCTTCCTGACTGAGCTTTGCAAAATAATTTCCCATTAAGGTATGTGTAAGATGAGGCGTGGGTGACTCTTACATAGTGTGCGGGCGGCGAGGTCACCAGATGACTCCTGTCCCACTTAACGGGATACAAGGGAGAAGTAACCAGGAAGAGAAGGGAAGTGGGGGAAGAGATGGACGGTGTTGGAGTAAAAGGGTGTGTATATGGAGAGGGTTTTCCTGGGTGGTACAACTCCCCGTCCCCGGAATTAAGACAAAAATCGGGTGTATCAACAACTTAGCCTGATTTTATCTTATCCTAACTTTTCCACAATCCCTCAGAACAAAACTAAAATTGTCATTAGCTTTAGTTAGTGGTGACGTAATCTATCTACTCAACACAGTCACAACACAAGATCATAAAGACTTCAAGAGAACTGCTCGCCATCAACATTAATAAGCGTGCACACACACACATCACAATAACGTGATATATCAATGAACAAATCCACAAGGGCCTTGATGAGGATTCGAACCCATGTGCTGGATGTTCATAGACACACCCCAGTCAACTGTAGCCTCTGCCCAGCCATCATATGACTGCGTGACCCATCTCATCTTCTTGCAACAGCTCCCATGTCTTTCTGGTTAATTGATTAATTGAAGAAGATTAAGCCATGCTAGAGGTGGTAGGGGCATGAATAACCCGCGTTACTTGTGGTGCGGATGTGCGAGTGTGTTGCTGAGAGATACCGCTGGTCAAACAGGCCACCCGCACTAATGATGTGGTTGGTGGAGCAGCGTAGAGTGAGAGCGGCCGGGTCACATGTGGACGGTGGCGGGTGAGAGGCGTGCATGACACATCTCTCAACCCGGTGCTTGTCACCGCGGCTGACAAGTGACGGCCACTACACGGCACGAGTCATGACACTTGAGCAGAGAGGGTGACGCCAGCGATGTCTTGCAGAAGAACTAAGCAGGAGAGGCGGGGGTGGCGTGGCGGCAGGCCCGGTACATCCCAACTTCAGCTCCTGGGACCCATCACTGCACAGGCGATGCTTGTGTCACATTCTACTGAGCCATATCGCTTATACCCTAATGTGCCTGACCTTGGGCAGATGGTGCGTGGCGTGCTCCCTGATGGCGAGTCCAGCACACCCTGTAGGGATGTGCCGGTGGAATGTGACCGCCTCGTTGGTCATCTTGTTGCTCTCAGCCATGTGGCATCCCCAAGGTGGAGGGGCAGCTGGTAGGTTACTGGTGCTGGCATACCCGTTTCCTTGACCGTGTTTATTAAACAAGTAAATGTATTGCGCTCGGTTTCACTCTCTCCACAAACAAGATAAAAGCAAACTCCCATCACAAGCGGGGAGAAAATGAAGAACTACAAATTAATGGTGTAACGCTAGAATGGGTTGACCACTATCGTTACCTTGGCGTCTCTGTCGGCTCTAACAAGGGGAAGAAAGAGCAGCTCAACCAACTCATAGGAACATGCAAAAGTTGACTCAGGGCACTGAAAGCTATGACCTGGAATGGACATGGAGCCTCTATTGCCGTGCTTAAAATGATGTACACAGCCTATGTGCGCTCCGTCATAGACTATGCCGCACCAGTTCTGTGCACCTACTCCCAAAGCGATATGAAAAGGCTTGAAAGTATTCAAAATGAAGCCATGACAATCATTCTTGGAGTCCCAAGGACTGCCAAAACGTCCAATCTACGAGAGGAGTTGTCCCTTCCCAGAGTTAAAAGCAGAATTCAGGAGCTGAATGCTAAGCTTGCAATTACGATAGCCAGAGATCCCCATTACAATGATATTGCTAAGAAAAAACTGAGTTCTGTGTTACTTACAGAAGGAAACAGGAGAAGCAGAAAATGGCATCACAGATCAGTCTGCTACCTGGAAGAGCTTCACCTGCTTGAGCAAGCCCGTGAGCTCCTGCCTGTAGAGAGGTTACTTCCCTGGGAGGATGACTCATGCAAGATCATCACCAATGAAATGGCAACGAAAAAGTCAACCATGATAACACAAGAAATGAGGCACAAGTATCTTGAGGAAATCTATAAAGAAGCCGGAGATGAATTAGATCAAATCTACACTGACGGGTCATCTAATCCTGTCAATGGCAGGGCTGGTGCAGCATACACGGTAATTAGGAATAATGCCTTTCAACGCGGAAATGAAGAGAAAGAACATATTGATAGAACTATGCCTCTTCAACGCAAGCAGAGCTAACTGCCATTGTTATGGTGTTAAGGTTTCTTGAACGGAACACTAATGGTGCAGTGATTTGCACCGATTCAAAAGCAGCACTGCAAAGCCTAAGTAAAAATCGGGCAGAAAATCTTGTGACACTCGTTGAGATCAAGAGAGCTGTGAGAGTACTTACCAACCAGGGAAGAGTCGTCAAGTTTCTGTGGATCCCCTCCCATGTTGGTGGATCCCTCCCATGTTGGGTATCCCCTCCCATGTTGGAGATCCCCTCCCATGTTGGGTATCCCCTCCCATGTTGGGGATCCCCTCCCATGTTGGTGGATCCCCTCCCATGTTGGGTATCCCCTCCCATGTTGGAGATCCCCTCCCATGTTGGGTATCCCCTCCCATGTTGGGGATCCCCTCCCATGTTGGTGGATCCCCTCCCATGTTGGGTATCCCCTCCCATGTTGGGGATCCCCGCCCATGTTGGGTATCCCCTCCCATGTTGGGTATCCCCTCCCATGTTGGGTATCCCCTCCCATGTTGGGTATCCCCTCCCATGTTGGGTATCCCCTCCCATGTTGGGTATCCCCTCCCATGTTGGGGATCCCCTCCCATGTTGGAGATCCCCTCCCATGTTGGTGGATCCCCTCCCATGTTGGAGATCCCTCCCATGTTGGTGGATCCCTCCCATGTTGGGTATCCCCTCCCATGTTGGTGGATCCCTCCCATGTTGGGTATCCCCTCCCATGTTGGTGGATCCCCTCCCATGTTGGGTATCCCCTCCCATGTTGGTGGATCCCCTCCCATGTTGTGGGATCCCTCCCATGTTGGTGGATCCCCTCCCATGTTGGGGATCCCCTCCCATGTTGGGTATCCCCTCCCATGTTGGAGATCCCCTCCCATGTTGTGGGATCCCCTCCCATGTTGGTGGATCCCCTCCCATGTTGGTGGATCCCCTCCCATGTTGGTGGACCCCCTCCCATGTTGGGGATCCCCTCCTATGTTGGTGGATCCCCTCCCATGTTGGTGGATCCCTCCCATGTTGTGGGATCCCCTCCCATGTTGTGGGATCCCCTCCCATGTTGGGTATCCCCTCCCATGTAGGGGCTCCCCTCCCATGTTGTGGGATCCCCTCCCATGTTGTGGGATCCCCTCCCATGTTGTGGGATCCCCTCCCATGTTGTGGGATCCCCTCCCATGTTGGGGATCCCCTCCCATGTTTGTGGGATCCCCTCCCATGTTGTGGGATCCCCTCCCATGTTGTGGGATCCCCTCCTATGTTGGTGGATCCCCTCCCATGTTGTGGGATCCCCTCCCATGTTGTGGGATCCCCTCCCATGTTGGGGATCCCCTCCCATGTTGTGGGATCCCCTCCCATGTTGTGGGATCCCCTCCTATGTTGGTGGATCCCTCCCATGTTGTGGGATCCCCTCCCATGTTGTGGGATCCCCTCCCATGTTGGGTATCCCCTCCCATGTAGGGGCTCCCCTCCATGTTGTGGGATCCCCTCCCATGTAGGGGCTCCCCTCCCATGTTGTGGGATCCCCTCCCATGTAGGGGCTCCCCTCCCATGTTGGGTATCCCCTCCCATGTTGGTGGATCCCCTCCCATGTTGGGGGATCCAATCCCATGTTGGGGATCCCCTCCCATGTTGGAGATCCCCTCCCATGTTGGGGATCCCCTCCCATGTTGGGGATCCCCTGCCATGTTGGTGGATCCCCTCCCATGTTGGAGATCCCCTCCCATGTTGGGGATCCCCTCCCATGTTGGGGACCCTTCTCCCATGTTGGGGACCCTTCTCCCATGTTGGGGACCCTTCTCCCATGTTGGGGACCCTTCTCCCATGTTGGGGACCCTTCTCCCATGTTGGGGACCCTTCTCCCATGTTGGGGATCCCCTCCCATGTTGGGGATCCCCTGCCATGTTGGTGGATCCCCTCCCATGTTGGGATCCCCTCCCATGTTGGGGATCCCCTCCCATGTTGGGGGACCCTTCTACCATGTTGGGGACCCTTCTCCCATGTTGGGGACCCTTCTCCCATGTTGGGGATCCCCTCCCATGTTGGGGATCCCCTCCCATGTTGGAGATCCCCTCCCATGTTGGGGATCCCCTCCCATGTTGGGATCCCCTCCCATGTTGGGGATCCCTCCCATGTTGGGGGATCCCCTCCCATGTTGGGGATCCCCTCCCATGTTGGGGATCTCCTCCCATGTTGGGGATCCCCTCCCATGTTGGGGATCTCCTCCCATGTTGGGGATCCCCTCCCATGTTGGGGATCCCTCCCATGTTGGGGATCCCCTCCCATGTTGGGGATCTCCTCCCATGTTGGAATATGTGGGAATGAACGAGCAGATGTGCTGGCTGCTGAAGGCGCTGAAGGAGACCATATTGAATACTTCATACCCAAGACTCTACTACAAATTAGAGGTATTGTCAGGCAACATCACCGTGACAAGGTAACTGAGGAAAGGAGGATAGAAGCACAAACTAGTGAATCTATACGATGGTACAACATGGTTGTAGCTGGCAATCCCAATCATTATGGCCGAAGAGGAGGAGGACGAGGGAGAGAATCAGTAATAGTGAGAATCCGTCTTGGTACAAATATCCATGGAGATATGGAATGGAAACAAGTTGAGCAGAGGAGTTGCAGGATCTGTGGTGAGTGATGGACACCGCCTTGACCACTACCTGAGAGTGTGGACATCTTTAGAGACATTTGGAATATGTGTAGAATAATAAACCCCACATTGTTTGAGTTAGGAAAATATTATTTGTCAAATATATATTGACATATATATATATATATATATATAATATATATATATATATATATTATATATATGAGAAAGCTGCATGAACGCGCAAGCCATATATCACTAAGAACTCTTTGAGACCCGGCCAGGATTCGAACCCATGCCGTCCAGGATCACCCCTAAACGTACACAGTACCGTGACCACCGCACCAATGATCGTCTATAAGGACTGGTCAGTCTTGGCGCTTATTAATCCTGGCCGAGTCAAAGAGTTCTTAGTGATATATGGCTTGCGCGTTCATGCAGCTTTCTCACACATGATAGACTCAGTGCGGCCCGTGCATGCGCCAGAATTTGATGAAAAACTGTACCCAAATGGATCCATGAGTGTCGTCGGGGGTTGGTCAGTCAGGGAGCTTAGTTAATAAGCGCCAAGACTGACCAATCCTTATAGACGATCATTGGTGCGGTGGTCACGGTACTGTGTACGTTTAGGGGTGATCCTGGACGGCATGGGTTCGAATCCTGGCCGGGTCAAAGAGTTCTTAGTGATTATATATATATATATAATATATATATATAATATATATATATATATTATATATAATATATATATATATTATATATATATATGTTATTAAATATGACCGAAAAAGTAAGATTAATAATTCTAACACGAATTTTCTCAATTTTCCTTATGTTTGCTTTTACTGATGACGGTAAATGAAAAATCAATTCCCAAAATTCATTCTTTATTTCTTAGTCTGACGCGACACTTGAGCGCGTTTCGTAAAACTTATTACATTTTCAAAGACTTTAGTTACACACACACAGAACAACTATAACTGAACAGAGTTTAAACAGACATCATAAGAAGGAAAGTGAAACGCCATGCAACCTCTGAAGATACAACTAACACAACACCTATACCCCCTATTAGACTATTTTACAGGAACTTCTTCTCCACAGCTCATAAAACGGAGGAAAGGGTCCTGAAAGATATTGTTAATAGAAACGTTATCCCTACAGACAAAAATCAGAAGATACAATTGACGATTTACTATAAAACCAAGAAAACTGCCAACCTACTCATGAGAAATCTCCAGAACACAAGCAGAACGCTTTGAAAGAGACCAATGTCGTCTATGCCTTCAAATGCCCACTTGGGGACTGTAAGCCCCAAAGAACTAATATATAGGCAAGACAACAACATCTCTTTCCAGGCGATTAACGATGCATAAGCAACAGGGCTCTATCAAGGAACATATAATCTCTTTCCCCACCACAAACCATCACCAGAGAAATCTTAACAAACAACACAGAAATCATTGATAGATACAGCGACAACAGGCGGCTTGACATCTGCGAGGCACTACACATCAAGAAGTCAACAACCAGCAATCAACAGCCAATTAACGCACAACTATATTCTACTACCACTTCAAGACTCCGCTCCAATATAGAAACATCAAGAAATATGGGCCAATAGGCCTTCTGCAGTTACAGATCTATTCTTCCCTTTAGCTTATACCCATTGTTTCGTGTTCTGTGTTTTGGACCACCTCACCCAAACCATTGTAATGTCACCTCACCCAAATGCAGGTATAAAAAAGAAAAACTGTTTAAACTCTGTTCAGTTATAGTTGTTCTGTGTGTGTGTAACTAAAGTCTTTGAAATGTAATAAGTTTTACGAAACGCGCTCAAGTGTCGCGTCAGCTAAGAAATAAGAATGAATTTTGGAGAATTGATTTTTCATTTACCGTCATCAGTAAAAACAAACATAAGGAAAATTGAGAAAATTCGTGTTTAGAATTATTAATATTACTTTTCGGTCATATTTAATAACATATGTTCTACAGGAAAGACTGCTACCAAAATATACTAAAATAATATATATATATATATATATATATTATATATATATATATATATATATATATATAAATATATATATATATATATATTATATATATAATATATATATATATATATATCTATATTAGTATATTTTGGTGCAGTCTTTCTTGTAACATATGTTGTTGAATATGACCGAAAAAAGTAAGATAAATAATTCTAACACGAATTTTCTCAATATTCTTATGTTGTTCTTCAAAAAGTTTTTCTTCTGAAGAAAAACATAAGAAATATTGAGAAAATTCGTGTTGTGCATTAACTGGCTGTTGAATACTATCCACAGCCAGTTAATGCCTCTTCAACACGAATTGCTGAATTGTGCTGAACTATATTTAGCACAACTATATTCTACGCACTTCAAGACTCCGCACC
>WNGS01166529.1:38656-50142 GCA_020271785.1 Procambarus virginalis
ATATATATATATATATATATATATTAATATAATAATATATATATGTATATATATATATATATATATATATATATATATATATAGTATATATATATATGTCGTACCTAGTAGCCGAACGCACTTCTCAGCCACCTACTATGCAAGGCCCGATTTGCCTAATAAGCAAGTTTTCATGAATTAATGTTTTGACTACCTAACCTACCTAACCTAACCTAACTTTTTCGGCTACCTAACCTAACCTAACCTATAAAGATAGGTTAGGTAGGGTTGGTTAGGTTCAGTCATGGTTGAGCTTTGGCTCTTTGGTCCCGCCTCTCAACTGTCAATCAACTGGTGTACAGATTCCCGAGCCTTGGGCTCTATCATATCTACCCTTGAAACTGTGTATGGAGTCAGCCTCCACCACATCACTGCCTAATGCATTCCATCCGTTAAATACTCTGACACTGAAAAAGTTCCTTCTAACATCTCTGGGCTCATGTGGGTACTCAGTTTCCACCTGTGTCCCCTTGTTCGCGTCCCCCCCAGTGTTGAATAGTTTGTCCTTGTCTACCCGGTCGATTCCTCTGAGGATTTTGTAGGTTGTGATCATCTCTCCCCTTACTCTTCTGTCTTCCAGTGTCGTAAGGTGCATTTCCCGCAGCCTTTCCTCGTAACTCATGCCTCTTAGTTCTGGGACTAGTCTAGTGGCATACCTTTGGACTTTTTCCAGCTTCGTCTTGTGCTTGACAAGGTACGGGCTCCATGCTGGGGCTGCATACTCCAGGATTGGTCTTACATATGTGGTGTACAAGATCTGAATGATTCCTTACACAGGTTCCTGAACGCTGTTCTGATGTTAGCCAGTTAGCTGTTGTTGTGTGTGTGTGTGTGTGTGTGTGTGTGTGTGTGTGTGTGTGTGTGTGTGTGTGTGTGTGTGTGTGTGTGTACTCACCTAGTTGTGCTTGCGGGGGTTGAGCTCTGGCTCTTTGGTCCCGCCTCTCAACCGTCAATCAACAGGTGTACAGTTTCCTGAGCCTATTGGGCTCTATCATATCTACACTTGAAACTGTGTATGGAGTCAGCCTCCACCACATCGCTTCCTAATGCATTCCATTTGTCAACCACTCTGACACTAAAAAAGTTATTTCTAATATCTCTGTGGCTCATTTGGGCACTCGGTTTCCACCTGTGTCCTCTAGTGCGTGTGCCCCTTGTGTTAAATAGCCTGTCTTTATCTACCCTATCAATTCCCTTGAGAATCTTGAATGTGGTGATCATGTCCCCCCTAACTCTTCTGTCTTCCAGCGAAGTGAGGTTTAATTCCCGTAGTCTCTCCTCGTACCTCATACCTCTCAGCTCGGGTACTAGTCTGGTGGCAAACCTTTGAACCTTTTCCAGTTTAGTCTTATCCTTGACTAGATATGGACTCCATGCTGGGGCTGCATACTCCAGGATTGGCCTGACATATGTGGTATACAAAGTTCTGAATGATTCTTTACACAAGTTTCTGAATGGCGTTCGTATGTTGGCCAGCCTGGCATATGCCGCTGATGTTATCCTCTTGATATGGGCTGCAGGAGACAGGTCTGGCGTGATATCAACTCCCAAGTCTTTTTCTTTCACTGACTCCTGAATAAGTTCCTTTCCCAGATGATACCTTGTATTTGGCCTCCTGCTCCCTACACCTATCTTCATTACATTACATTTGGTTGGGTTAAACTCTAACAACCATTTGTTCGACCGTTCCTTCAGTTTGTCTAGGTCTTCTTGAAGCCTCAAACAGTCCTCTTCTGTCTTAATCCTTCTCATAATTTTGGCATCGTCCGCAAACATTGAGAGAAATGAATCCATACCCTCTGGGAGATCATTTACATATATCAGAAACAAGATAGGACCGAGTACAGAGCCCTGTTTGACTCCACTGGTGACGTTGTGTGTGGTGTGTGTGTGTGTGTGTGTGTGTGTGTGTGTGTGTGTGTGTGTGTGTGTACTCACCTATTTGTGCTTGCGGGGGTTGAGCTTTGGCTCTTTGGTCCCGCCTCTCAACTGTCAATCAACTGGTGTACAGATTCCTGAGCCTACTGGGCTCTATCATATCTACATTTGAAACTGTGTATGGAGTCAGCCTCCACCACATCACTGCCTAATGCATTCCATCCGTTAACTACTCTGACACTGAAAAAGTTCCTTCTAACGTCTCTGTGGCTCATGTGGGTGCTCAGTTTCCACCTGTGTTCCCTTGTTCGCGTCCCACCGGTGTTGAATAGTTCATCCTTGTTTACCCTGTCGATTCCTCTGAGGATTTTGTAGGTTGTGATCATGTCTCCCCTTACTCTTCTGTCTTCCAGTGTCGTAAGGTGCATTTCCCGCAGCCTTTCCTCGTAACTCATGCCTCTTAGTTCTGGGACTAGTCTAGTGGCATACCTCTGAACTTTTTCCAGCTTCGTCTTGTGCTTGACAAGGTACGGGCTCCATGCTGGGGCCGCGTACTCCAGGATTGGTCTCACATATGTGGTATACAAGATTCTGAATGATTCCTTACACAGGTTCCTGAACGCTGTTCTGATGTTAGCCAGCCTCGCATATGCCGCAGACGTTATTCTCTTTATGTGGGCTTCAGGAGACAGGTTTGGTGTGATATCAACTCCTAGATCTTTCTGTCTGTTTCATTAAGTACTTCATCACCTATTCTGTTTGTGTGTGTGCTTGTGTGTGTGTACTTACCTAATTGTGCTTGCGGGGTTGAGCTTTGGCTCTTTGGTCCCGCCTCTCAACTGTCAATCAACTGGTGTACAGGTTCCTGAGCCTACTGGGCTCTATCATATCTACACTTGAAGCTGTGTATGGAGTCAGCCTCCACCACATCACTTCCTAATGCATTCCATTTGTCAACCACTCTGACACTAAAAAAGTTCTTTCTAATATCTGTGTGTGTGTGTGTGTGTGTTTGTATGTGTGTGTGTATGTGTGTGTGTGTGTGTGTGGTGTGTGTGTGTGTGTGTGTGGTGGTGTGTGTGTGTGTGTGTGTGTGTGTCTGGGGGTGCGTGTGCATGCATGTATAGCGTATGACGCAGTATGGGGGTGTATATGGTATGTGGGAAAGAAAGTCAAAGGTAATACAAACTTGTTCGTCCATAACCTTCGAGTTACACAAATAACACCGAGTTATTAACAGCTTCCTCTCATACTTTGCTGTGGATACAAAACTATCATGAAATTTTTTATGTAGAAGACACTGAAGAACTACAAGTCGATATTAATAATATTTTTTTTTTTGATTGGGAAACTGAAAATAACATGTTGTTTAACGGTGATAAGTTCCAGGTACTGAGGTATGGTGTAAAGGAGGAACTTAAATGAAACACAGAGTACAGGACACAATCAGACTTACTCATATAAGGCAAGCAACAGGTAAAAGACCTGGGAGTTATGATGTCTGACGACCTGACGAGTAGTGAAGATAACGGAGGTAATATAGCGGCGGCCAGGATAGTGACAGGATGGGTTATGACAACGTTCACATCCAGAGACCCCACAACAATGGTAATAATATTTACATCACTGGTGTTGTCCCGTCTTGAGGACTGCTCGGTACTCACTCTCCCTTTCACAGTGGGAGAGATCTGTGGATTACTGGGCGTACAGAGAACATATACGGCACACAGAGACACTATAAAACATCAAAACTGTTAGGACCGTCTCAAAGCTCTGAAAATGTACTTTCGGGAAAGGAGACGAGATTGGTATTAAATAATATATACATGGAAGATACTGGGGGGTCAGGTCATAAATTTGCACAGTAGAATAACAACATACTGGAGGGAAAGGTATGGAAGGAAATGCAGAATAGAACCTGTGAGGAGTAGAGGTGCCATAGGCACAATCAGAGAACACTGTCTGAACATCAGAGGTCCACAGCTGTTCAACACCCTCCCAGAAGCATTAGAAATATTGCAGGTACAAAGGTGGATGTATTCAAGAGGCACTTAGGTAAGTTCTTGCAAGAAGTGCCGGACCAACCGGCACTTCTCTCTACCTGTAGGAGAGGAGAGGCCTGCGGGCAGGCTCCAAGCATCAGCCTGTTGGACCAAGCTCTCAAAAGTCGAGAGCCTCATGCCGGGCTCGGAGAGTAGAACAACTCCCGAAAC
Source organism: Procambarus virginalis (assembly GCA_020271785.1). NCBI lineage: Eukaryota > Metazoa > Arthropoda > Malacostraca > Decapoda > Cambaridae > Procambarus > Procambarus virginalis. Next base: position 42,787 of record WNGS01166529.1, read on the forward strand.
CCGCCCCAGGTATGCTCCAGGTTTGCTGCAGGTATGCTCCAGGTATACTCCAGTTATGCTGCAGGTATACAATACGTTGGTGACCTGACCTCCCACCACATTTCTACCGGCTTAGTCCCCACAGTCGACCCATCACCCTCGTCACTCCTCGTCACCAGGGTAGACCATCACCCTCGTCACTGCTCGTCACCAGGGTAGACCATCACCCTCGTCACTCCTCGTCACCAGGGTAGACCATCACCCTCGTCACTGCTCGTCACCCGGGTAGACCATCACCCTCGTCACTCCTCATCACCAGGGTAGACCATCACCCTCGTCACTCCTCGTCACCAGGGTAGACCATCACCCTCGTCACTCCTCGTCACCAGGGTAGACCATCACCCTCGTCACTGCTCGTCACCAGGGTAGACCATCACCCTCGTCACTGCTCGTCACCAGGGTAGACCATCACCCTCGTCACTCCTCGTCACCAGGGTAGACCATCACCCTCGTCACTCCTCGTCACCAGGGTAGACCATCACCCTCGTCACTGCTCGTCACCAGGGTAGACCATCACCCTCGTCACTGCTCATCACCAGGGTAGACCATCACCCTCGTCACTGCTCGTCACCAGGGTAGACCATCACCCTCGTCACTGCTCGTCACCAGGGTAGACCATCACCCTCGTCACTGCTCGTCACCAGGGTAGACCATCACCCTCGTCACTGCTCGTCACCAGGGTAGACCATCACCCTCGTCACTGCTCGTCACCAGGGTAGACCATCACCCTCGTCACTGCTCGTCACCAGGGTAGACCATCACCCTCGTCACTGCTCGTCACCAGGGTAGACCATCACCCTCGTCACTGCTCGTCACCAGGGTAGACCATCACCCTCGTCACTGCTCGTCACCAGGGTAGACCATCACCCTCGTCACTGCTCGTCACCAGGGTAGACCATCACCCTCGTCACTGCTCATCACCAGGGTAGACCATCACCCTCGTCACTGCTCGTCACCAGGGTGTCGTAGGGGTGTACACGCACCACCACAGGCAGGAGTATGGCCCAGGCGGGCAGGACCAGGTAGGCCATGAGGCGACACATTAGATTACTTGACCTCACACACCCCACCACACAATGACACTGGGAGCCGGCGGGTCTACACGCCATAAACCCCTCTCCATCCTCAGCTGAAGTAGCAACACCGTTTAAACCGGACTACACCAATACATATACCATATATATACATTGTGTCCTGGTGTGAAAATATACATGGCAATTGTTGTGTTTTGAGGAGTATACATAGTGTGGGGGTTGGGAGTATACGTTAGGAAGTGGTGTATACATGGCAAGTATGGCGTTGTGAGGTGCATACATAGTGTGGGGTTGTGAGGAGTATACATAATGTGGAGTTGTGAGTATGTATACATGGTAAGTATGGAGTATACATGGGTCCGTGTAATTCCCCAAGGCCTCCCAGCATTACGTAAGTCATGAAGAACTATGATATACTTACTCTCTAATGTTGGTGCTGAATGTACATCATCAACAAACTTATTTTTATCATTTATTTTTATATTTTATATAATTTTATGACGAAATTAGACGAAACTAAGAGGCAGGTGACGCCATAAGAAGCCGACGATCCGAGCGACAATGTATAGTGGCTTTATACATGCTGTGTGTTGTGAGGGGTTATACATGCGGGGGTCTGGTAATGGGGTCTACAGAGGTGGGGGTCTGATAGTTCCTGTTGTTTATTGATTTCATATATAAGACAGTCTAGGGGATCACCATAGCCCGTGCTACCTAGAACTTTTTATTCCAAGTAGCGAATCTTAAACAACAATAATTGATTTAATAATTCTTTACACGATGTTTTCTTTACTTTCCAGGTGAGTGTGTCCCGGTCCAGTGTGTCCCGGTCCAGTGTGTCCCGGTCCGTGTGTCCCGGTGAGTGTGTCCCGGTGAGTGTGTCCCGGTCCAGTGTGTCCCGGTCTAGTGTGTCCCGGTGAGTGTATCCCAGTCCAGTGTGTCCCGGTCCAGTGTGTCCCGGTGAGTGTGTCCCGGTGAGTGTGTCCCGTGAGTGTGTCCCGGTGAGTGTGTCGCGGTCCAGTGTGTCCCGGTCCAGTGTGTCCCGGTCTAGTGTGTCCCGGTGAGTGTATCCGTCCAGTGTGTCCCGGTGAGTGTGTCCCGGTGAGTGTGTCGCGGTCCAGTGTGTCCCGGTCCAGTGTGTCCCGGTCTAGTGTGTCCCGGTGAGTGTATCCCAGTCCAGTGTGTCCCGGTCCAGTGTGTGTCCGGTGAGTGTGTCCCGGTGAGTTGTCCCGGTGAGTGTGTCCCGGTGAGTGTGTCGCGGTCCAGTGTGTCCCGGTCCAGTGTTCCCGGTCTAGTGTGTCCCGGTGAGTGTATCCCAGTCCAGTGTGTCCCGGTGAGTGTGTCCCGGTGAGTGTGTCGCGGTCCAGTGTGTCCCGGTCCAGTGTGTCCCGGTCTAGTGTGTCCCGGTGAGTGTATCCCAGTCCAGTGTGTCCCGGTCCAGTGTGTCCCGGTGAGTGTGTCCCGGTGAGTGTGTCGCGGTCCAGTGTGTCCCGGTCCAGTGTGTCCCGGTGAGTGTGTCCCGGTGAGTGTGTCCCGGTGAGTGTATCCCAGTCCAGTGTGTCCCGGTCCAGTGTGTCCCGGTGAGTGTGTCCCGGTGAGTGTGTCGCGGTCCAGTGTGTCCCGGTCCAGTGTGTCCCGGTGAGTGTGTCCCGGTGAGTGTGTCCCGGTGAGTGTGTCCCGGTGAGTGTGTCGCGGTCCAGTGTCCCGGTCCAGTGTGTCCCGGTGAGTGTGTCCGGTGAGTGTGTCCCGTCCAGTGTGTCCCGGTGAGTGTGTCCCGGTCCAGTGTGTCCCGGTCTAGTGTGTCCCGGTGAGTGTATCCCGGTGAGTGTGTCGCGGTCCAGTGTGTCCCGGTCCAGTGTGTCCCGGTCTAGTGTGTCCCGGTGAGTGTGTCTCGGTCCAGTGTGTCCCGGTCCAGTGTGTCCCGTGAGTGTGTCCCGGTCCAGTGTGTCCCGGTGAGTGTGTCCCGGTGAGTGTGTCTCGGTCCATGTGTCCCGGTCCAGTGTGTCCCGGTGAGTGTGTCCCGGTGAGTGTGTCCCGGTCCATGTGTCCCGGTCCAGTGTGTCCCGGTGAGTGTGTCCCGGTGAGTGTGTCCCGGTCCAGTGTGTCCCGGTGAGTGTGTCCCGGTGAGTGTGTCCCGGTCCAGTGTGTCCCGGTGAGTGTGTCCCGGTCCAGTGTGTCCCGGTGAGTGTGTCGCGGTCCAGTGTGTCCCGGTGAGTGTGTCGCGGTCCAGTGTGTCCCGGTCCAGTGTGTCCCGGTGAGTGTGTCCCGGTGAGTGTGTCCCGGTGAGTGTGTCCCGGTCCAGTGTGTCCCGGTCCAGTGTGTCCCGTCCAGTGTGTCCCGGTGAGTGTGTCCCGGTCCAGTGTGTCCCTGAGTGTGTCCCGGTCCAGTGTGTCCCGGTCCAGTGTGTCCCGGTCCAGTGTGTCCCGGTGAGTGTGTCCCGGTCCAGTGTGTCCCGGTCCAGTGTGTCCCGTCCAATGTGTCCCGGTGAGTGTGTCCGGTGAGTGTGTCCCGGTCCAGTGTGTCCCGGTCCAGTGTGTCCCGGTCCAGTGTGTCCCGGTCCAGTGTGTCCCGGTCCAGTGTGTCCCGGTCCAGTGTGTCCCGGTGAGTGTGTCCCGGTCCAGTGTGTCCCGGTCCAGTGTGTCCCGGTCCAGTGTGTCCCGGTCTAGTGTGTCCCGGTGAGTGTATCCCAGTCCAGTGTGTCCCGGTCCAGTGTGTCCCGGTCCAGTGTGTCCCGGTGAGTGTGTCCCGGTGAGTGTGTCGCGGTCCAGTGTGTCCCGGTCCAGTGTGTCCCGGTGAGTGTGTCCCGGTGAGTGTGTCGCGGTCCAGTGTGTCCCGGTCCCAGTGTGTCCCGGTCCAGTGTGTCCCGGTCCAGTGTGTCCCGGTGAGTGTGTCCCGGTCCAGTGTGTCCCGGTCCAGTGTGTCCCGGTGAGTGTGTCCCGGTGAGTGTGTCCCGGTCCAGTGTGTCCCGGTCCAGTGTGTCCGTCCGGTGTGTGGTCCCGGTGAGTGTGTCCCGGTGAGTGTGTCCCGGTCCAGTGTGTCCCGGTGAGTGTGTCCCGGTCCAGTGTGTCCCGGTCCAGTGTGTCCCGGTCTAGTGTGTCCCGGTGAGTGTATCCCAGTCCAGTGTGTCCCGGTCCAGTGTGTCCCGGTCCAGTGTGTCCCGGTGAGTGTGTCCCGGTGAGTGTGTCGCGGTCCAGTGTGTCCCGGTCCAGTGTGTCCCGGTCCAGTGTGTCCCGGTGAGTGTGTCCCGGTGAGTGTGTCGCGGTCCAGTGGTCCCGGTCCAGTGTGTCCCGGTCCAGTGTGTCCCGGTCCAGTGTGTCCCGGTGAGTGTGTCCCGGTCCAGTGTGTCCCGGTCCAGTGTGTCCCGGTGAGTGTGTCCCGGTGAGTGTGTCCCGTCCAGTGTGTCCCGGTCCAGTGTGTCCCGGTCCAGTGTGTCCCGGTCCAGTGTGTCCCGGTGAGTGTGTCGCGGTCCAGTGTGTCCCGGTCCAGTGTGTCCCGGTCCAGTGTGTCCCGGTGAGTGTGTCCCGGTCCAGTGTGTCCCGGTCCAGTGTGTCCCGGTCCAGTGTGTCCCGGTCCAGTGTGTCCCGGTGAGTGTGTCCCGGTCCAGTGTGTCCGGTCCAGTGTGTCCGGTGAGTGTGTCGCGGTCCAGTGTGTCCCGGTCCAGTGTGTCCCGGTCCAGTGTGTCCCGGTGAGTGTGTCCCGGTCCAGTGTGTCCCGGTCCAGTGTGTCCCGGTGAGTGTGTCCCGGTGAGTGTGTCCCGGTCCAGTGTGTCCCGGTCCAGTGTGTCCCGGTCCAGTGTGTCCCAGTGAGTGTGTCCCGGTGAGTGTGTCCCGGTCCAGTGTGTCCCGGTCCAGTGTGTCCCGGTCCAGTGTGTCCCGGTCCAGTGTGTCCCGGTCCAGTGTGTCCCGGTCCAGTGTGTCCCGGTCCAGTGTGTCCCGGTCCAGTGTGTCCCGGTCCAGTGTGTCCCGTGTGAGTGTGTCCCGGTCCAGTGTGTCCCGGTCCAGTGTGTCCCGGTCCAGTGTGTCCCGTCCAGTGTGTCCCGGTCCAGTGTGTCCCGGTCCAGTGTGTCCCGGTCCAGTGTGTCCCGGTGAGTGTGTCCCGGTCCAGTGTGTCCCGGTCCAGTGTGTCCCGGTCCAGTGTGTCCCGGTGAGTGTGTCCCGGTGAGTGTGTCCCGGTGAGTGTGTCCCGGTCCAGTGTGTCCCGGTCCAGTGTGTCCCGGTCCAGTGTGTCCCGGTGAGTGTGTCCCGGTGAGTGTGTCCCGGTCCAGTGTGTCCTGGTCCAGTGTGTCCCGGTGAGTGTGTCCCGGTGAGTGTGTCCCGGTCCAGTGTGTCCCGGTCCAGTGTGTCCCGGTCCAGTGTGTCCCGGTGAGTGTGTCCCGGTGAGTGTGTCGCGGTCCAGTGTGTCCCGTCCAGTGTGTCCCGGTGAGTGTGTCCCGGTGAGTGTGTCCCGGTGAGTGTGTCCCGGTCCAGTGTGTCCCGGTCCAGTGTGTCCCGGTCCAGTGTGTCCCGGTGAGTGTGTCCCGGTGAGTGTGTCCCGGTCCAGTGTGTCCCGGTCCAGTGTGTCCCGGTCCAGTGTGTCCCGGTGAGTGTATCCCGGTGAGTGTGTCCCGGTGAGTGTGTCCCGTGAGTGTGTCGCGGTCCAGTGTGTCCCGGTCCAGTGTGTCCCGGTGAGTGGTTCCCGGTGAGTGTGTCCCGGTCCAGTGTGTCCCGGTCCAGTGTGTCCCGGTGAGTGTGTCCCGGTGAGTGTGTCCCGGTCCAGTGTGTCCCGGTGAGTGTGTCCCGGTGAGTGTGTCCCGGTCCAGTGTGTCCCGGTCCAGTGTGTCCCGGTCCAGTGTGTCCCGGTCCAGTGTGTCCCGGTCCAGTGTGTCCCGGTGAGTGTGTCCCGGTCCAGTGTGTCCCGGTCCAGTGTGTCCCGGTCCAGTGTGTCCCGGTCCAGTGTGTCCCGGTCCAGTGTGTCCCAGTGAGTGTGTCCCATGATGCAGGGGTCAATACTACACCATGATGCAGGGTCAATACTACACCATGATGCAGGGGTCAATACTACACCATGATGCAGGGGTCAATACTACACCATGATGCAGGGGTCAATACTACCCATGATGCAGGGGTCAATACCACACCATGATGCAGGGGTCAATACTACACCATGATGCAGGGTCAACACTACACATGATGCAGGGGTCAACACTACACCATGATGCAGGGGTCAACACTACACCATGATGCAGGGGTCAATACTACACCATGATGCAGGGTCAACACTACACCATGATGCAGGGGTCAATACTGCCCCATGATGCAGGGTCAACACTACACCATGATGCAGGGGTCAACACTACACATGATGCAGGGGTCAATACTACACCATGATGCAGGGGTCAATACTACACCATGATGCAGGGGTCACACTACACCATGATGCAGGGTCAATACTACACCATGATGCAGGGTCAACACTACACCATGATGCAGAGGTCAATACACACCATGATGCAGGGGTCAACACTACACCATGATGCAGGGGTCAACACTACACCATGATGCAGGGGTCAACACTACACCATGATGCAGGGGTCAATACTACACCATGATGCAGGGTCAATACTACACCATGATGCAGGGGTCAACACTACACCATGATGCAGGGGTCAACACTACACCATGATGCAGGGTCAACACTACACATGATGCAGGGGTCAATACTACACCATGATGCAGGGGTCAATACTACACCATGATGCAGGGGTCAATACTACACCATGATGCTGGGTCAACTACACCATGATGCAGGGGTCAATACTACACCATGATGCAGGGGTCAACTACTACACCATGATGCAGGGTCAACACTACACCATGATGCAGGGGTCACACTACACCATGATGCAGGGGTCAACACTACACCATGATGCAGGGGTCAATACTACACCATGATGCAGGGGTCAATACTACACCATGATGCAGGGTCAACACTACACATGATGCAGGGTCAACACTACACCATGATGCAGGGGTCAACACTACACCATGATGCAGGGGTCAACACTACACCATGATGCAGGGGTCAATACTACACCATGATGCAGGGTCAACACTACACCATGATGCAGGGGTCAACACTACACCATGATGCAGGGGTCAATACTACACCATGATGCAGGGGTCAATACTACACCATGATGCAGGGTCAACACTACACCATGATGCAGGGAACACTACACCATGATGCAGGGGTCAACACTACACCATGATGCAGGGGTCAACACTACACCATGATGCAGGGGTCA
>WNGS01166531.1:4649-26958 GCA_020271785.1 Procambarus virginalis
TAAGACTGGCCTTACATAAGCGGTATACAGTGATCTAAAAGCTCCTTATTCAAGTTCCTGAAGGATGTTCTGACTTTGACCAGCGTAGTGCATGCGGCTGACGTTTATTCTATTAATACGAGCCTCTGGAGTTAGGTTTGGTGTTATATCCACTCCCAGGTCATTTACTCTAGACGTTATAGGGAGATTTTTTTCCCTTCATCATATATTGAGCTTTAGGTCTCCTAGCTCCTGTCCTCGTTTTCCTCGCCTTGCAGTTGTTAGTGTTGAACTCTAGCAGCCATTTCTCAGACAATCTTTGCAACCTGTTCAAGTCATCCTGGAGAATCTTGCAATCCACATCTGTCTCAATCCTCCCACTAGTTTTTCATCATCTGCAAACATCGACATAAAAGACTCAACTCCTGCAGTCAAGTCATTTACATAAATGAGGAATAGAATTGGTTCCAGCAACGATCCTTGAGGCACCCCGGTTGTTACTCTATGCCAGCCCGACTCTTCGCCCCTCACTGTCACTCTCTGACATCTGTCTGTCAGGTAATTTCTTACGCACGAGTCCAGCAATATGCCCATCCTTCTCTGTCTTGCCTTATTTTCGTAACCTTATCATAAAACTCCAGGTTCATCAGGCATGATTTCCCTTCTCTAAAGCCGTGTCGTTGATTACTTACAAACCCATTTTTTCTAAGTGTGCAACAATTCTTATCATTATAATTATTGCAAGTACTTTGCAAGGGATGCTTGTGAGCTACACTGATCTGCAGTTAAGTGCCTCTTCTCTATCTCCTTTCTTGAAGAATGGCAGCATATTTGCCTTCTACCAGCAGCTGGGCAATTTCCCCTGTGTAAGTGACTCATTTAGGACTAGTACTAGAGGCATGCTGAGGGCCTGTGCTGCTTCTTTCAACATTCATGGTGATACTCTGTCTGGCCCAGTAGTTTTAGTTACATCCAGTGGTGCTAGCTGTATTCTTACTTCCTCTGCTGTTTCCTCAATATTTAGTAGTTTCTCATCAGGGGCTGATTCCTCATCTAGCTCCGGGAGCTGTTCAGGCTCAGTAGTGAACACTCCATGGAAGTTGGCATTGAGCTCCTCACAAATTTCTTTATCATTTTCTATATACTGGTTTCCCCTTGTTTTACTTGGACATTCACTGTCATTTTCCTTCTTATATGACTATGTAGGAGTGTCGGTTGGCTCTTTGCTTTGGAGGCATTATCATTTTCATAATTTTCTGTCAATATTTTTATGTTTATGTAGTTATTCCTGGCCCTGTTGCATCTATTCCAGTTTACCTCTATCCTTTGTCTTCCATATTTCCTCCTCTCCCCCGTTCTTCTTGATTTTGCTTCCTGGGTGTTTCATTAGCACTGACAAAGAGAATAGTTAAACAAATATCTAATGAAAATCTTATTGACCTAGCAAATTTACAAAGACCTGAAAGCTGTAGCATTAAACATTATGATAAATATCGTGAGAAGACATTCACATATGGAGCAAGAACTTGGCAATGTGATGTCATAGTGGCCAGAATACGCTTGGGATATAGACATATCTGGCAGCTTTCTCAAAACCCAAATGTAGAGTACAGAATGTGTCAACTTTGTGAAAGAAAAAACATGCAACCCTTTAACATTATATTGTAGAATGTTCCATATTGACTGACTTTTGCCCTCCTGGGCTGAGGTATGCTGAACACTGTAACTACTATATGAATACTGGAATACTTGATGATATATTGTACTGTTTCTCGCTGTGTGAATCATTAAACTTAAATTACGTTAGATGGAAAATATATATTCGCACTGGAAATCTAGTTCATTACTTTGTTTACTGGAACAGCTGAGCGCAACTGTATAAAAATATTTCCAATAAACAGCTTTATAATTTGCTAAATAAAGTAAATCTATTACCAATCGATATTACTCAATAAATAATATAAGGTTAGACTGGATTTAATTTGACTAATATATATGTGGAAATTATTCCTCCTGTCTGGGTAACTGATCCAATCGCAGCCATGATTCTAGGAAGAATTTGGCATATCTACGCCTCAGTTAAATGGAATTTAATATTGCTACACTACTGGTTAGTAGTATTAGTAAATTATTATTCCTAGTAGAAGAAATACCTCTTTTCGCAATAGGGGGTTAATATTTGGGTGTTGGAAATTTCCAACATAACTCCGGGGCAAGAAAACACGGGTCGCAGTTCATTAGTACTGACGTACCTGTTACTCTTCCCTGAAGTTAAAAATTCATTACGGGTTAGTAAGTTAGTACGTTAGTACACACATGTCCCGTATCTGTGAAACAGGTATGAAACTAAGTCATTAAATTGTCATCATGGGAACATCAATTGAAAATTCAATGTATTAATCATTGGGTCATCTAAGATCAAGAAATCTCTAAGATCTACAGCAAAATCAATGATTAGGGTCGCGATGACTTGTAATGGTTAAGTTACTTGGTCAATGAATTATTCCTGTGGCCTTATGAAATCTTCTTGACATCAGATGACTATCATCTGCAATCATGCAGTATCGAAATATTGTTTATGTTTTAATTTACATCGTTGCACTGCCATCCTCGATGGATGAGTGCTAGTATTTGTAAATACTTCTGGAATTTGGGGTAAATTTACATCTGTAGAACATTCATGTTCTGTTAATTCCAGAGGAACTAATTTCTCTAAAGTTTTGAGGGTGGTCGTGCCTCGACACTGGACCCCCTCACAATTCTCAGTATTCCTTGGTGATCTGGATGGACAGCAACAATTTTGCCTATAGGCCACTCTGACCTCGGTCCATCACTAACAACTAAAATAAGATCACCTGGTTTTAAACTGAGTTTATTAAAGGGGCTTGTAGCTCCATAATGGTACTCTCTCAGAGCAGTCAGATATTCACGAGTCCACGCTTCATTCCACCTGCCTATCACTCTAGAAAGATGTTTGTAACTTTCCTCCAAGTCGATCATTCCGACACATGAGGGGGGTCTTACGGATCTTCATCTTATAGAGATATTAGAAGAACAAGAAGACTGCCATGTATCAGATGAGAGGGACTCAGTAGTTCTCTTTGGGAGAAATCATCTGAGAGATAGGTCAGGGGTCTGTTGTTGACTAGAGCCTCTGTTTCAGTGACAATGGTTTGAAGTTCGGTAAGGCTAATTTTCTCTCAATGCAAGGCCTTTCTTAAGTATCTCTTTACAGTGCCTACCATTCATTCGTAAAATCATCCTTCCCACAGTGCTCTGGGAGGTATAAACTTCCAGTGGCACTGTCTTTGTTTAAAGACTGCACATACCTATGGATGATTTCATATTTCTCTTAAGCAGGCTTCTCCTGCCACAAAATTGGATCCATTATCCGAGATCATCAATTTGGGTCAGGATCGACGTGTTGCAAACCTTTGAAAGACTTGTAGGAAAGCTTCTGCACTCATGTCAGAAGTTACTTCTAAATGTACACCTCTTGTAGTTGCACACGTAAAGAGGCATATATAGGCTTTCACCGGAATCTTGTCTGGAGTGCATGTTATAATAAGAGCTCCTCTGTAGTCTACCCAGTTGTCTCAAATTGACGAAGGTATACAACTCGTTCTTTGGGGGAATGGTGGAGGTCCTGCGTAAGGACACACCCGAGCATCATACCTCCGGTAGATTACACAAGATTTAATTATAGATTTGACAGTTTGACGCCCCCTGAGGAAGCCAAAACTTCTGCCTTAAATCAGTGAGTGTGTCTAACACTCCCCTATGTAAAGTGCCATATTCATGACAATGTAACACTATGAGTTTTAGGCCACATAAGCCCTAGACTCTCGTGAAAGGTGTACTCCATCTGGAGCAAGGTTGCCATGAAATGGTTTGGCAAAAAAATGAATGTAGGTGGCTTCCATCCTTACCCTTCTCCTCAGTCGAAAATTTAAATATATTTGGCTGCGCACTGGTAAAATTCAGGACTCACTTCCCAACGGCTACTACTTCCTGGTTGGCATTGTTTCACTAATGTGAATACAACAGTGCAATTATTTTCCTTGAAGGAATTAATAATGTTTCTGAGATTATTAATAGTTTCAGCTGGGTGATGAGCTGGATGAATGTCGTTGCCACCAAGATAAATAATGGTTAAATGGTGCGACCAATCTAATGCGGATGTTAACACAAGGTTATTATAAAAATTGTGAGCAGTTGCTCCAGATCTAAATATTTTTACTTCAGTGTGAGGTATAGGACTCAATGTTGTGGGCAATTAACTATGACCCACTAAAGCCACTTTATATATCATGTTTTAATATAGCAGGAATGGAAATATTTAGATAAATTGTAGTTGCAAATAATTGAGTTAGGCTATAATATGTGGCGGTTTGCTGACGGCCGTAAATATTAATAATTGTATAGCCTAGCTCCTGGTAGTACTTTTTAATTAGGAGTATAATATTTTCAGTGTTAGTAATTAGTTACTTTATTTGTTACTGATATTCAGTTGATCACGAAGATCCTGGTTCGAAGAACCATAAAAGTTGTTGGGAAAATTACTCTAACATATAATATCATTCTGAAATTTATGCAAAACAAAGTTAAGATATTATGGTCTCGAAGAACCAGTGATCTATGGATCTCCAATAATTAAATTAATAATTGATTCAAAAAGTATCTAAAGAAGTGGACTGTAAAACTTATAATTAAGGTAGAACAATTCCCCTTCACACTGTTGACCAGACCACACACTAGAAGGTGAAGGTACGATGACGTTTCGGTCCGTCCTGGACCATTCTCAAGTCACTTACTTTAGCCACGTTATTGTGACTCATCGCCTGCATATGGATACCCCTTCACATCTTTTGGGGGGAGGGGGGTAAATTCTATAATGTTAATCTTCATATAATAGAAATTAATATTCATGGATCATCATAATTAATTAATGCATGTATAAAGAAAATAACTAGATTAATGAAATAACTATTGCATGAAAATGAATAAAGGCTTAGCTGCCAAAGTTGAATGAAGATTGAGTCCAGCAGCCTTATAACCAGTCTAATCGAGTCTGAATTGGTAATGGAGGAAATAGCTGAGGCGGTCTGCCTAGGTGATGGACGATCCTGCACTGGGCCTGGAGAGTGTGACAGTGGGGATGGCAGACAGGATGATACTAGGCCGTATCAAGCAGTAGTGAACAGATATAAACGGCGAAATATTCAAAGACAGCGAGGAGGAAATAACAGAGACCAAAAAATGAAGCCATGCTCAGCAGGACGCGGGAGATGCAGACTATTGGAAGGAAGAGGCTGTTGTTCCCTACAGCGTGTCAACTGAATTTTCATCAAAAGCTGGAGTGGACGGTTCGTTTGGCTAAGGAGTTTTTTTTAATATGAACCACTATTCAAGCAGGGTGCTCACCGGCCCTACATAACAGTTGGGACAGAAAAGGCTGTGGAACACCTAACGAAGGATGGGTTTGAGAATATTGTGATGGTTACTCCGGAAGAAGGTATGATACACACCAAGGTCATAGTGTTTAAGTATCCAACTTATTTGGATCCTGATTATCTATTGCTCAACAATGGTAGTGTTGTTTGGGTAAAGAGGAATAGTGTTCGTGGTGAAAAACTAAGCCAGGTTGTTGCCTTGGTAAAGGGTGAGGCTCCAGAAAGAATTTTTGTGCAAGGACTAGGCTACAGGAAAGTTGCAAAATACATTGAGGAGCCCATAATATGCATGAAGTGTTCTCGTTGGGGACATATGGCTTGGAAATGCCAGTTTGACTCAAGGTGTCGGTACTGTGGTAAGAAACACGACTCTCGAGAGTGTAGAGTCAAGATTAAAAACGGTGAAAAAATCGTTCCATCTTGTTGCAATTGTCGAGGCAGTCACAATGCTGGTTCCTATCTATGCCGCATGAAGCCTCATCTGAGAGACGCTAGGACGGGTGTTACAAGTAGGATAGATGTATCCTCGAAGGAAGGAAAGATTGTGCAGCAGGAACATAGAGGAAACAGCTGGAAGCCAATGGCAGCGCCTATGAACAATGTGTGGGAGAAAGGAACGGGGACAATTAAGGCGAGCCTAGGGAAAGTAGGAAATGCAGTTGAAAAAATTAAACCTTGTGGAAACAAGGTTCAGGACAATATAGTGAACTCTGAGGTTGGTACTCAAATATTGGAATATATAAAAAAAACTAGACAAGAGGATTGAGGCATTAGAAAAATTAGCTATGGAGGGTAGACGGGGTGAAGATGGTGGTGAAACAGGACGTGAAATGGAAAGTGAAACAGGACGTGAAATGGAAAGTGAAACAGGACGTGAAATGGAAAGTGAAACAGGACGTGAAATAGAAAGTGAAACAGGACATGAAAGGGAAAGTGAAACAGGACGTGAAATGGAAAGTGAAACGTGCGTAGACGAAAGTAAGGAAGAACATGACGTATTGATGATACAGGATAGTCAGGAAAATGAACTTTCTAGTAGTGTTAGCGGTGTTCAACCTTCTGTAGTGACAAATGTTGAAACAAAGGTTAAAGTAAAACGGTATAGAGAAATAAAAAAGAAAATAGATATGAATAATATCACCTTTGATGTTAGTAGCTGTTGTGCAAGTGAGGAGAAAGCAAAAATGTTACAGTGTTGAGAGAGTCTGACTGAGAAAATCTCGTATCTCATGGAATGTGACGAACAGGGCAAAGGTAGTTTTATTATTAATCATGGACGAAAGTAGAGTGAGAATATTATCTTGGAGCGTTAATGGGTTAAAATCTAGTGCGGTGGATGTACGCTATTATACTCTTAGATAGTACTATATTAACCTGAAATGTTAAATGGGATTCTTGTATTTGTACTCACTGAATTTGTGTGCCCCTTGAGAAACTTGAAGTATGGGGGAGGGGTAGAAATAGCCTAAGCTACTCTGAGTTTTTTTTTTAACTTGTCTCAAGAAACATACTTGAACTTGAAAGAACATTATGTATTAGAGTGTCAACTTGTTGATAACTATAGAAATAAGGAAATAAGTAGTGTACCACTTCAAATTGTTTGGATGTGTGATAATGATAAGATAGACAGAATACTTAGGAGCTACAAGAATTTTGCCCCAATGATTGTAACACTTACATGCTGTGCTTACTATATTAATCTGCAATGTTAAATGTGTAGCGAGTTAATCTTATACTCGCTCCATTATCTCATTATCTTAAGAGCATAACTAATTACAGAAGCTACAATCCTTTCCCCAATTACAGGTAATACTCTCCTCACCTTGTTGGAGCAAGCTGAGGTGTAATCACCATATAAGCAACGATTTGATGAATAGAAGACACCATTTGGTCACCATTTGGTCCGGGAGACATCTCCCGTCACGCAGGGTGCAGTCGCACCTCCACAGATCTCCAGTATCATCTCTCGATACTGGTAATGGCTCATAAGGGCCACCACTTACGGGCTATTCATGCCCGTGCCACCTCTTGGGTGGCTTAATCATTATCAATCAATCGAATAGAAGACAGTTCAATTTCCACAGTCAACAATGTAGCACTCGGCGTGTACAGTCCTAATCGACCCAAGACGCTATAGCTTCGACACAGAGCAGATAGCAGACTACGACCGCATCAAGCCGCCACGCTCTCGCTCCCCGAGTTCAGACACTCACAATTCTCAATCGAGCCGCCACGCTCTCCCACATAGAGCTCCACGACTCCGGCCTCACTCAGCTCTCTGCTCTGCTCCAGGCTTCGTCTCAACGTCTACGACACTGCTGTATCCAGGACTACTAAATAAATATGAAACTCACTAAACACTGTGTATCTAATCAACCCAACAACGTAACATAAACGTACGTTACAAACGTTGTATTGTGATTTGTGTATCTGTACTCACTGAATTTGTGCACCCCTGGAGGGACTTGAAATAGAGGGGGGTAGAAATAGCCTAAGCTACTCTGTCCCTTTGAGATGTATCTTTTTTCTTGTCTTAATAAACATACTTGAACTTGAATAAGGAGTGTAAATTATGTAGTATGCCGCACGTCCACACCTTAGAACATTATGTATTAGAGTGTCAACTTATTGATAACTATAGAAATAAGGAAATAAGTAGTGTACCAAATCAAATTGTTTGGATGTGTGATAATGATATGATAGACAATATACTTAGGAGCTACAAGAATTTTGCCCCAAGAGTCTAACACTTATATGCTGTCCTTACTATATTAACCTGCAGTGTTAAATGGGATTCTTGTATTGTGATTTGTGTATTTGTACTCACGGAATTTGTGCGCCCCTTGAGGGACTTGAAGTAGAGGTGGGTAGAAATAGCCTAAGCTACTCTATCCCTTTGAGTTAGTTTAGTTCATTTATTATGCCCCCATACCCATCTTGTGGGCGGTAGTGGAAAGGGTTACAGAGGCACATAATGGGTTCAGGGACTGAACCCCACAATTCATTTAGCTAAGCAAGTTACAATCTTGATGAGCTAGTTACAAAATTCAATATAAGTCGTCACATCAACAATGGGTTCGAGATCGACCTCAAGTACAGGTTCTAAATTAAGCAACTGACATATGTGGAGAGATAGTGTCAAAATTTATATGTTTGTCCTGCACACCGCCTCCCATCCAGTGGGCAGCGGTGGATAGGTTACAATCACTCAGTTACTACCTACAGTTAGCAAACTGGGGATATTTGGCTAAAATTTCTGGTAGCAGATCATTTTTAATGAAATATTTACACATCGCTGGAACATTGGTTATAGAATTGTCTTTGAGATGTATTTTTTCTTGTCTCAATAAACACACTTAATCCTCATTTATTTACTAACAATAGCATTTACTAACACTACTAATTCGTAGAATTAATCCAATTAATGTTTTCTATTGCGAGGCAATATTCTGCCAAATCCTTCCTAGTCTTCATGATGCCATGAGGTGGCGTCATGTTGAAACATGAAATATCTCAACATTTAGTTGAATCTAAACAGAGTCCAGTTAATTACTTTCCTTTACTAAGGATAATCGTTTATTTAGTTGTTTTATTTATATAGCATATTACTGCTTACTGAACTCGCTTATTTAGGTGAATTAACAACTACAGTGAAAAATATTGCAATTTAAAATTATTCTATATAATATTCCTCTTGTTCACTTTACGCAGTCTTAATAAACTGACTTGTACTATGCAAAAATATATTGCAATTTAATAAATTATTAGTGACATAAATACTTGTCATAATTCCTTACTACTTCCCTAATTAATTACGAGTAAATAAAATGCTCTTTCTGCGTATAAAATTCTGCTCATGCGTATCCCAGTGAGAGAGCGAATGGGAGATAGTCGCGAATCCGCTTCGAGAGAGACGCCATACTAGCAGCGTGAGAGAGACCACCTGCAGATCCAGCTGATAAAGCTTCGTCTAGGAGTTTGTGTATTTAGCTGGCCCTTATTTTGACATTCCAATCGTGAGTGCTAGGGTGCAGGAGTGACTCCATTGACGGCTGGACATCGGCTTGGCTAGTGTAATTTAAAACGTCCTATTAAGGTTTGCTTAAATATGCATACATAAGAAACTGGTAGGTTACTCGTCGTCAAATGGCAAGAACACCAAAAAAAACAAAAGTTAGTTCAGGTCTATTTGCAGTCTCTTCTCTAAGTCAGAAATAGTTGTATAATAATTCGTGCATAGACATCCTTTTACATTTTACTGGGTTTACAGCATGTGCCGATACCCCTCGAAGAGAGATCAACTCCCCATGCCACGAGTGTTGCAGGACGCATGTTCCAGCAAGTACCCTGATGAGGCTACTCCACGTATGTACAACTATCTCTAATCACAGCTAAGCGGTTGATTTAAATTTAGCACATTTACTAACCCATTATAATTTATTGATTTAATATAATATCAATATATTTTAAATTATTTTATATATATGCCATTTATTTCATACATATATTTCTCAATATTTTACTAACCGATAAGATATGAACCATTATCATATCTTATGCTAATTACTACATTATTCATTAATCATTGTTCAATCTTTAATCTACCATCTAATATCCATTGATTTATTAAACATTTATATTATACTCTTCATATATATTCTTAATATTTCTAATTACTGCATTGATGATGATCCAGCATCAATTAGAATGCTAGAAAATGTATTAATCATTTAGCATGTAACACCCCCCCCCCCCACATTTTGGGTGAGTCAATTTGACTCATAATATACGGTCCCTTTAATATTCAATACATCATTAATTAAGAAAATTCAGAGGACACTAGTTCTTGGATTTAATTTCAATACACTTGCTCTCCTTAGTTTTCCATTTTTTCACAAAAAAGTGATGGTCCTTCGTATCTATCGAAAATAATATTAATTTAAATGAAATATTTGATTCAAGTTTTCCCACAGTGGTGGCGTGTGTGGCCATAGTGGTTGTGTGTGTGGCCATAGTGGTGGTGTCTGTAACCATAGTGGTGGTGGTGGTGGTGTGTGTGTGGCCATAGTGGTGGTGGTGGACGTGTGTGTGGCCATAGTGGTGGTGATGGTGATGTGTGTGGCTATGGTGGTGGTTGTGGTGTGTGTGTGGCCATTGCGGTGTTACGAATCCATATATTTGATTCTAACATTTATCACGATAAATATGTACACCAATTATTTTCTTTCCTCGGTTTTTTAAATAAACATTGTATCCAGTTATTCCAGTATATATATGTTTGATTTAAATGTAGCATGCTGTAGTGTGCCTGTATTGAATATTTGTTAAGGCTATTGCATGTTCATTTCTGTGGGGGGAAGTCAGTGGCGTCTCATGGGGGGGGGGGATGACCATATTTGGGATGTTCCAGTAACGCGTGCAGTGTATCCAGCTTGCGTCACTAATTCACCCTTGTAATTATTCCTGCTTATTGATTTTACATAATTTCTTATTTACACTTTAGCATGTTATATACATATAAGTTAGTTATAATTATGTTCTTTAGTATTACTCTCTAATACCAGAGTATCTAGAGGTTCTATGTGAGCTTTTTGGTTGGTAACTTGTAGACGCTGCGCCATGCATGCTCAAGAAACGCGACGTCGCGTGGGTGGAACTGGCTGGCGTGGACATGTTGTGGAGTTAAGTCTGTGTCCCTGTTATTGTTCAGTAACATTTAGTTGATTTCCTGGTTAGACCATTATATGCATACCCATCTATCCATTTAAGTTGTAATATATTGCTTAGTGTTTGTATAAGGATATTGTGTTGTATTCTGATGCATTAATATTTCTGGCTGCCTGTATTTCCATTTATATACAGTATTTGTATGTTCTTGTTACCCTTACTTTAAGTATATTGCTTTGTTAAATAAGTAGTGGCTTCATTTATTTCCCCTAGACACTTAAGTAGGCAAAGCAGTATTATCATATATTTTCTAACCACTGCAACAGAGGAACCATACCGAGAGGTCAAGAGACGTAACATGGTGATGGTGGTGGTGGTGGTTGTGTGTGTGTGGCTATAGTGGTAGTGGAGTGTGTGGCCATAGTGGTGATGGTGGTGGTGGTGTGTGTGGTCATTGTGGTAGTGGTGGTGGTGGTATTGTGTTGTGTGGTTGTGGGGTGTGTGGCCATAGTGGTGAAGGTGGTGGTGGTGTGTGTGGCCATAGTGGTGATGGTGGTGGTGGTGTGTGTGGTCATTGTGGTGGTGGTGGTATTGTATTGTGTGGTCATTGTGGTGGTGGGGTGTGTGGCCATAGTGGTGGTGGTGTGTGTGGCCACAGTGCTGGTGGTGGGGTGGTGTGTGGGGGAAAAACCTGCTGGGATTGATATAAGATGAGACTATCAGGGACTTGTACTGAACTAAATTAAAAATTACTGTCGGCAAATTAATTCAACTAAAATCTCTAGCTAGAGTTGTAAATCCCAGCTCCTCTTTTCCTAATGACAGATTGTGGGCTGTAAGGGGCAGGTGGGGTGAATGAATTAGTTGATAGGTTGATTGAAGATCCACAGTCCACCTGCCAACAGGTATCTCACATCAGCTTGTATTTTATACAAGGATAAGATTTAATAAATTCAGTTATTTGACTGAACACTGGCTCTGTTTAAATCAGAGATTTAAACATACACAGTCTAGCCTAGCACCATAACTATACAGCCAATATTCTTATACTATAAACAACACAACAATTTAAATTGAAATTGTAAAAGTATGATATTAAATGACCCTAAATATGGTCTAAGTACTGTTAACTAAGTACTAAAAATTATATTCAATTAAATAAACTTATATAATAACGTAAAAATAACTAAGCAATCAATTGTTAACTTAATTTATATATTCAAGTATATCTGCAATGTATTTATATTCAATTTATATGATGAGGTACAATCAGCCTGACTGAATCTTTTCCCACGCCATGGACACTTATGAAGTCTTGTTTATTTATTGCCACTGAATTAGTCTTACACAATGGACACTCATGAGGTCTAGTTCTTGGATAAGATTCTACTTCTGCTCTACAATATTAATAAACTTACTGAGATATGAGGCGTGCCTCGCTTTATAACCGACAGACAGACTTATAGGGTATATTAAAGCCATACAAGCATACAATTGGCCAATTAATACACTCAATAACCTCAATATACTTCTCTGAATGCCGGATGCCTGTCTGACAGTGTGCCAGACTTGATAACTCTCTTGTCGCGAGTTTAGGCACGATATTATATATCACAGCTTTGCTGTATGATATTCTAGTAGTGTTGCTACGTGATTGTCCCTGCAGTTGCAGAAGGATGATAGTTGATGAAGATTAGGAATGAAGGTGGTGGAGACAGTGTCACTGTGTGCTCCACTATTCACTCTTGTTTTATGTAAATGTTCTAGGATTTTCCTTGTAGATATATTGTCCAGGTACTCCCCCAGTTCTAGAGAGAGTTCACTGGTGATAAAGATAATTAGATAAAGTGTCCTTGAGCTAAGTAATGTTCGCTAAGGATCGTCACACTTGTTCATTGTGTTGTCAACAAACGCGTAGTGCCGTGGGCTGTGGTGGACGCTTCTCCCCAAGCCATCACCCCCCCCCCCCCATGCTCCCAGAGCACGGTAGCCTTTTATGAAAATTGATTGATTATTTTTACAGTCTAGACTTATGATTGAGATAAGATGTGATTATAATAAAATTAGATATAGGATTTAAAGATATAAGTAGTACTTGATAGTACCACTGATTCTTATTAAGGATTCGATTTATAATCCCTACCGGAAGCGATTAATGTTCCAATAGTTTTTTAATTAACAAATCCTTCTAGAAGCTTCTGGATCCTTGAGAGATCATGCACAAAGTCTCATAGGTATCTATAGGGCCCTATGGTGTACGTGATCCAAGTGGCATTGTCATCTAAGATCAAGCTGTATAATGAATCTATTGTGATTCTGATATGATTTTGATACGATTTAGATATGATATAGAAATAATACATTTCTTAGATGATTATTAGATATGGTGGGTAAAATTTCAAACATCTTCCAGAGGGAGAGAACTGGCACAGAGTCCAATACTAAGGACAATAGTAACCACATGTATTCATTTACTCTCCATCGGATTGATAATACAAGTGCAAATTTTGCTTGCACTTTTGTGCAACTGTCCGTTGTGGACGATTGTGTCTGTTAGGAGTCTGTGGGTCATGTGGAGTTAGAAGGTCTTGAGGTCTCTCAGGATCTAACTGCAGCTGGCTCACTGATTCCATGTGGATTAGTTTGTCCAATGTCTTTAGAGAAGTTGTTCCTTTAGACAGGATTTTGACTATTCTCAAAATCCCCTGGCTATCTGAATGGACTGAGACAACTTTACCTGATGGCCAGTCAGCCCTAGGGCCATCACTGTCTACCAAGACAATATCGCCAGGTTGGAGATTAGATATATTATGTGGGCCATTGGCCCCATAGTGATGTTCTCGTAGAGATGTAAGATATTCTTTTGTACAAACATCATTCCATTTTTGGATTATGCTGGACAGATGCTTATACCCCTGAACCAACTCGCTCTGACCCACATATGAGGGATCTCTGATCTCATCATCCACTAGAGATGGTACTGGAGTCAGAAGTCTTCCATACTTTAGGTGTGCAGGACTTAATGGCTCATGTTGAGTAGGATCATCAGACAAGTAAGTCAATGGCCGGTTATTCACCCTTGATTCTATTTCTGTGATTACTGTCTGGAGTTCTTGAAGATTGATTTTCTGATGGTGTAGAGATTTTCTCAAGGATCTTTTGACAGTTTCTATTAACCGTTCATAAAATCCTCCGTGCCATGGGGCTCTCGGAGGGAGAAATTTCCATCTGCAATGACGCTGTTCCAGTGTGGAAGTAAGTAACTGCAGGATGGGAATAGATTTCCCACAGATGTGCTTCTCCAGCTACCAAGTTTGCTCCGTTGTCTGAAATCATCAGCTTAGGGCATGATCGGCGTGCTGCGAATCTGCGGAAAGCTTGAATAAATGATTGAGCAGTCATATCGGGTGTTACCTCTAAATGTACTGCCCTGGTGGTAGCACAGGTGAACAAACAGATGTATGCCTTGATAGGTTGCTTATCTGCAGTCCCTGTTAGATATATTGCTCCTGTATAATCTACTCCAGTCGTTTCGGAAAGGGTGTAGATGGACCACTCGTTCCTTTGGTATGGGTGGTGGCCCTGGATAAGAGCAAGTTTTTGCATCGTACCTTCGGCATATCATGCAATTCTTCAGGATTGATTTGACTGACTGTCTTCCCTGAGGAATCCAGTACTGCTGTCTGATTTGCGTGAGTGTGTCTAACACTCCTCCATGTTTGATGATTTGTTGATGTGTATGTAACACAATCAACCTTGTGATCCAATGATTTTTTGGTAAAAGCCATGGATGCACAGTATCTAGATTGACATCTACGTGTTTAAGTCTCCCTCCACAACGCAGAATGTTATGATTTTCTTGGTCTATCCACAGACCGAGATTGTGTTTTAACTTATGCGGAAGATTTTCATAGTTATTCCCATAAGTTTCTCTCTGGGCTTGTCTTACCCAATAGATAAGTGCATCTGGAAAAGTGTATTTTATACCTCTTTTCCTGATATTGAAACACGTTCTGTGTTACATTGATTAATTTGATGAGCGAGGAGTAACGAGTACAATCCAAGACTGATATTTGAGCTTGCTGCCTGGTGGTAGTTATGGTTTGTGTCGTGATGACGTGTAGCTTTTGTTCAGGCCAACTACCATTCACTAACCATCGAGGCCCATGAAACCAAATATCTGCCTTTGCAAACTGTTTAAACGTCATACCTCTTGATAAAAGATCAGCTGGGTTATCTTTTGTTGGTACATGCAACAATTGAAAGCCTGCGGAAATTTCTTTAATTTCCAAGACGCGATTTTTTACATATGGAGTCGGACAGTTGTCGTTTCGTACCCATTGTAAGACAGCTTCATTGTTAGACCATATAATGACATCTTTGATGTTCATGGTAGACAAGACTTGTTTGATATGCTCTGCTAAGCGTGTGCCAGTTAGCAATGCAGTTAGTTCCATCTGAGGCAAAGTCCTCTTTTTTAATGGAGCGACTCTGGCCTTAGAGGTGATAAGATGTGATTGATGAGAAGTCACTAAGTAAGCACAAGCTCCAAAAGCTTTGGCTGAAGCGTCTGCGAATACATGTAGTGACACGTCATCATTTCCCTCGACTATGTGTCTTGGAAAGATTATCTTTTCGACTAAAGTTTGTTCTTGGGCCACTTCCATCCAAGCTTTTTGTAACTGGAGTGGTAGTGGATCATCCCAACCAACTGTAGTCTTCCAAGCTTCTTGCACCAATAAATGACACTTAATAGTTAAAGGATTTAGTAGACCAAGTGGGTCGAATACTTTTGCTAACTTGTGAAAGCAAATCCCTTCTTGTAGCAATGCAATAATTTACTGGTACAGATCTGATTGAAATTGTGTCCGAGATTAGATCCCACTCCATACCTAACACCTTTTGTGATTCTGGTACGTGATATTCAGGGTAATCTCTTGCTGTTTGATTATTCAATGTAGCATTATTAAAGACCCAAGATTGTAGTGGCATGTTGGCACCTTGTAGCTCCTTGTTGGCCTCTTGATATAATTGTAACAGTTCAGTAGTACTGTTAACTGTCCCTTGAAAATTATCTACATATAGATTCTGACTGATTTCAGCCTTATAGGGACGTGATGATTTCTTCAGATGAGTATCTAGAGTTGCTTGCAACAGAAATGGACTTGAAGTTGTGCCGAAAAGTACGGATGAGAATCTGAGAGTCACTATAGGACTATTGATATCTTCTGGGTTCTCTACCCATAGAAACTTAGTGAAGTCTCTATCTTCTTCCTGCAAGCCAACTCTTAGAAAGGCCTTACTTATATCAGCTGAAAATTCATATTTGTTAAGTCTAAACTTCAACAGTATGTCATACAATTTCTGAGTTAGACTTGGACCTGTTTGCAAACAATCATTTAGACTGGTTCCTTGGGGTCCAGATTTAGAGCTACAATTAAAAACTATCCATAAAGGAGTCGTTTTTGATTCTCTCATTACAGCCATGTGTGGTAAAAAATGGCCTGTTTGCTTATTGTCGTGTTTCACGACATCGATGAATTTATTCTTTAATTGTTTAGCAATAATCTCATGATAGCACGATTACAGTTTCTATATGATGTGATTTTTCAGGAGTTGAAGGTTCAAGATCTAGTATAGGTCCTGTCATCAATATGCCTCCTGCTGATTTGAGTATATTCATATTCATAGATTCTTCTGATCCCAGAATGAATCGATGATAGTAGTCAGCTCCAACCAGGATTCCGATATCCCCTATGTAGTCAGAATCGAGCAGAGGATCTGCTAACTGGATTCCTTTTTCTTTTAGGAATTTAATTGTTGCTGCCAGACCAGTCACTTCCATTTCAGTAGGAATTTTATCGACTACTATGGCTTCGACTGTCCTTTGGGATGTACCTAGACAGATAATGAGTTGTACTACTGGAAAGGTTCTACAACCTGAACTGGTAAAAACCCCTGATATGGAAAGGGGCAGGTGGGGTGAATGAATTAGTTGATAGGTTGATTGAAGATCCACAGTCCACCTGCCAACAGGTATCTCACATCAGCTTGTATTTTATACAAGGATAAGATTTAATAAATTCAGTTATTTGACTGAACACTGGCTCTGTTTAAATCAGAGATTTAAACATACACAGTCTAGTCTAGCACCATAACTACACAGCCAATATTCTTATACTATAAACAACACAACAATTTAAATTGTAAATTGTAAAAGTATGATATTAAATGACTCTAAATATGGTCTAAGTACTGTTAACTAAGTTTTAAAAATTATATTCAATTAAATAAACTTATATAATAACATAAAAATAACTAAGCAAGCAATTGTTAACTTAATTTATATATTCAAGTATATCTGCAATGTATTTATATTCAATTTATATGATGAGGTACAATCAGCCTGACTGAATCTTTTCCCACGCCATGGACACTTATGAAGTCTTGTTTATTTATTGCCACTGAATTCTTCTTACACTATGGACACTCATGAGGTCTAGTGCTTGGATAAGATTCTACTTCTGCTCTACAATATTAATAAACTTACTGAGATATGAGGCGTTGCCTCGCTTTATAACCGACAGACAGACTTATAGGGTATATTAAAGTCACACAAGCATACAATTGGCCAATTAATACACTCAATAACCTCAATATACTTCTCTGAATGCTGGATGCCTGTCTGACAGTGTGCCAGACTTGATAACTCTCTTGTCGTGAGTTTAGGCATGATATTTTATATCACAGCTTTGCTGTATGATATTCTAGTAGCGTTGCTACGTGATTGTCCCTGCAGTTGCAGAAGGATGATAGTTGATGAAGATTAGGAATGAAGGTGGTGGAGACAGTGTCACTGTGTGCTCCACTATTCACTCTTATTTTATATAAATGTTCTAGGATTTTCCTTGTAGATATATTAATTGTCCAGGTACTCCAGGTATACAAGAGTTCACTGGTGATAAAGATAATTAGATAAAGTGCTGTTGAGCTAAGTAATGTTCGCTAAGGATCCGTCACACTTGTTCACTGTGTTGTCAACAAACGCGTAGTGCTGTGGGCACTTCTCCCCAAGCCATCCCCCCCCCCCCTCCACATGCTCCCAGAGCATGGTAGCCTTTTATGAAAATTGATTGATTATTTTTACAGTCTAGACTTATGATTGAGATAAGATGTGATTATGATAAAATTAGATATAGGATTTAAAGATTATAAGTAGTACTTGATAGTACCACTGATTCTTATTAAGGATTCGATTTATAATCCCTACCAGAAGCGATTAATGTTCCAATAGTTTTTTAATTAACAAATCCTTCTAGAAGCTTCTGGATCCTTGAGAGATCATGCACAAAGTCACATAGGCATCTATAGGGCCCTATGGTGTACGTGATCCAAGTGGCATTGTCATCTAGGATCAAGCTGTATAATGAATCTATTGTGATTCTGATATGATTTTGATACGATTTAGATATGATATAGAAATAATACATTTCTTAGATGATTATTAGATATGGTGGGTAAAATTTCCCACAGTGTTACTGGTGGTGTGTGTGTGGCATAGTGGTGGTTGTTGTGGTCCATTACTAAGCCAATTATCTTCAAGATCATTTTACTTTATGATTTATTGTTCTTATTATTTTTTATTTTACATTTATATTGTCAATCTCTACTGATTTTTTGTTTTTTATTTTATGTAACTTCTGTGTCCTTCCTGGCTATCTATTGGATCTTTATTTTACTTCTAAGTTGTTACTATTTTATTGTATTTGCTTTTATTCTTGTGTTTTGCTTTATCGTGTATCTTGTATCGTGATCCCTTTATCTGCATCTTTATGCACACTGATATTGATCCTGATCAAAATCTTCTATCTCATATCTACACCAACCAGCACATTGATCATCATTATTGCAAGTATTTCACAGCACACCAGGCTAAAAACAAACTCCAAAATACCACCTGTTTATCAGTTTACAACCAAAATGTTAGATCTCTTGGTAAACATTTTGACGATTTAAATGCATTACTCACAGCACTTGGTACTAACTTATCGTTCATTATTTTAACAGAAACTTGGCTAAATAAAGACTATACCCAACTCTACAACTTAGCTGGTTATAAAGCCATTCATAACTGTAGGCCTAATAAAAAAGGTGGTGGCACAGCTATATATTACCGAGATACATTTATCTGCAACAGTGTTATTAGTGACAGAGATGACTACTGTGAATATACTTTTGCTCAGTTCACAATTAAATCCCTTAAATCCTCTTTGACTATTGGAGCCATCTATAGATTTCCCAACACTAACATAGCTTCTTTCTCAGACAACCTAAGGAATCTTATTATAAACAACAATCTCAACAAAAACCACATCATTCTGGGAGGAGACTTTAATATTGACCTGGGTAAACAAAATTGCTCTCAAGTTGACTATTTCCTTAACAGCATGAACTCCTGTATGCTAATCCCCACAATCACCAAACCTACCCGAGTCACTCAAACATCAGCCACTACCTTGGACCACATATGGACAAACATAACAGTTCCCCTTGTACCTGGTATAATCTACGACAGAACAACTGACCACTATCCTACCTTTCTCATAGCGAACATGGACATAACACCACCACCAAAAAGCAAGAAACTTTCATTTAGGCTACACAGTGAATCAGCTTTAGGCAATCTTACAGATGCACTTCACAATATTAACTGGGATTCTGAATTCAATAATACCCAGGATATAAATTCATTAGCTACCCTCTTCCTCTCCAAAACTCTCAGTCTCTACAACCTTCATTGTCCCCTTCTTACCAAGCAAGTAACTGACAAAAGATTAAACAATCCATGGCTCACAAGTGGCATTCTCAACTCAATCAACAAGAAACACGAATATGAAAAGAAACTTAGGATTGGCCTAGTTTCAAAGGAAGTAGCTAAAAGGTACTCATCAATGCTTACCAGTATCATAAGAAAGGCAAAACTAGCATATTATGTGAATAGATTCAATGAAGCAAAAGGTAACATGAAAAGCACTTGGAAAACAATCTCTAGTATCCTAGGAACTAAGCAACACTCACATAACCAAATAAAGCTCTACAAGGATGGGGATATACTGTCAACTGATTTAGAAATGGCAAATGAATTTAATAGTTTCTTTTCATCGGTTGGTGCTAATCTTGCCAGTAAAATCCCACAGACTCAGACACATATTAACACATATCTCTCAGGCAGCTATCCAAACTCTCTTCTCCTTTCACCAATCAGCCCGGCAGATGTTGTGTCCATCATACACTCTCTAAAAACCAAGGCAGGGAACACCAGTGAAATTCCGTCCATTGTATACAAGAGAGCCTCCCATGCCCTTGCCTCACCCATAGCCCTACTGTTCAACAAATCTATAGAGTGTCACACCTTCCCTGATATCCTCAAAAAAGCAAGAGTAACGCCAGTCCATAAAGGAGGCAATCCGGCGGACATAAATAATTATAGACCAATATCAAATCTACCCATTCTATCAAAAATATTTGAAAAAATTATTTACAAACAGCTCTATTCCTACCTCGTAAAATTCGACATACTCAGCCCCTGCCAGTTTGGCTTCCGGTCCCAAAAGAGCACCAACGATGCAATCATTAGTCTCCTTGACGTAATCTACTCAGCCCTTGACAAAAATGAGTTTCCAATTGGACTCTTCATTGACCTAAGAAAAGCCTTTGATACTGTTAATCACAACTACCTCTTACTTAAACTTCAGCATTATGGAATCCGTGGCCTTGCCCTTGACTACATCCGATCCTATCTTAGTGACAGACACCAATATGTAACCATCAATGATACAACTTCTTCCACTCTACCAATTACCGTTGGAGTGCCACAGGGCAGTATCTTAGGACCTCTTCTATTTCTTATATATATAAATGATCTGCCTAATGTCTCTAATATTCTCAAACCTATATTGTTTGCTGATGATACTACCCTTATCTATTCAGACCTCAACCCACATACACTAAATAATGTTGTGAATAATGAATTAAAAAAAGTCCACTTCTGGATGTCAACGAACAAACTAACATTAAACATCGAAAAGACTTACTACATCTTATTTGGAAGCAAATCATCAAATGCAATTCAGCTACAGATAGAC
This sequence comes from Procambarus virginalis, assembly GCA_020271785.1. NCBI lineage: Eukaryota > Metazoa > Arthropoda > Malacostraca > Decapoda > Cambaridae > Procambarus > Procambarus virginalis. The sequence continues at coordinate 25,894 of WNGS01166531.1, forward strand.
AATATTAACATCAGTAATAAAATGATGGCAAGTTTCTTGGCCTATTCCTAGACAAGAGACTCAACTTCAGCACCCACATTCAACACATAACGAAGAAAGTCTCTAAGACAGTGGTATACTCTCCAAAATCAGATATTATGTTCCTAACTCCGCTCTCCTCTCACTATATTATGCACTAATCTACCCCTATCTTAATTATGGTATCTGTGCATGGGGGTCTACCACTGCAAACCACCTTAAGCCCATCATCACGCAGCAAAAATCTGCTATCAGAATAATAACTAACTCAGCTTTTAGACAACATTCAGCTCCCTTGTTTAAATCTCTAAACTTGCTAAATATTAACTCCCTCCACACATTCTCTTGTGTCAACTACATTTACAAAACCCTGTTTTTAAATGCAAACCATGCTCTGAAACTCTCCCTGGATGGATGTAATAGGACCCATTATCACCACACCAGAAATAAATATCTCTTTGATATCCCCAGGGTCAAACTTAATCTGTGTAAACACTCTATGCAAATTAAGGGACCTAGTCTATGGAACTCACTCCCTAGTGAATTGAAAAACTGTAAAAGTTTTGCCTTATTTAAAAACAAAACCAAAAAGTACCTGATTTCATCTTCTTAGTTTCCTACACTGAGCTTTAAATTTGCTCTGTACCTAGTGTTACCCAATCTCCTAATCTCCTATTTTTATGTATTTAACCCTACCAACCTTATCATTGTGTTCATTGCTGTCTTCTTTTATGTGCTAGCCATATGCTGTTTTGTGCCTACCAATTTTTGTCAACTACCATTCAAGCTGTCATTGCAATCAATCTTAGCTGCCTATGTGCTTTAATACACTGTACCTACAATTTTCTCTAATTTTTTTTTCTTGCCATGTATCTGTTATCATTTTTTATAAATTTTGCAAGTATTTACCTACTTAAAATTTTCTTAGATTAAGGACCTGCCCGAAACGCTGCGCGTACTAGTGGCTTTACAAGACTGTAATTACCATTTTATGTATCCACACATTCCCAATGTACCTTCTTGTATATGCATAAATAAATAAATAAA
>WNGS01166531.1:39004-52001 GCA_020271785.1 Procambarus virginalis
TAACGTATGCCCTACATAAGGTTCGTGTGTCTTTTACATGTGTTATTAATGTGCATTTACAAAGGTGAATATTAATTCTGATCAGCTTCCATATATACTTTATACACATACATATACATACACACACACACACATGCATTCACATACATTTGTCTCTTTTACTCTGACAGGGTGAGATAGCTGATAGGAGAAACTGTGTGCAATTAAGCACTTAATCACTGAAGGTGATTAAGGTGCTTTTACAACCTCAGGTTATATAGTTACATCAATACATTGTTAATTGATACATTACGTGGGTAATCTTGGGTACAAGTCCAATATATCATCAAGTGTTCCAGTTCTCATATAGTAATTACACAGTTCAGTATACCTTAGCCCAGGAGAGCGAAAGTCAGTCAATATGGGACATTCTACAATATAATGTTCAAGAGAATGCATGTTTTCTCTTTCACAAAGTTGACACATAGTGTACTCGACATTTGGGTTTGAGAAAGCTGCCAGATACGTCTATATCCCAGGCGTATTCTGGCCACTATAACATCACATTGCCGAGTTCTTGTTCTATTAGTCCCATATGTGAATGTCTCCTCACGATATCTATCATAATATTTAATGCTACAACTTTCCGGTCTTTGTGAATTTGTTAGGTCGGTGAGATCTTCATTAGATATTTGTTTGAGTATTCTCTTTGTCACTGCTAATGAAACACCCATATCAATTTCTACCACTGGTTTTCTACAGGCTGTCTTTGCAAGCATATCAACAGTGTCATGCCTTGAGATGCCAACATGTGATGGTATCCATAGGAATTTAATTTCAAATCTGTTTTCTTCAGCAGCTAAAACATTCATTCGAATATCACTGACTATTTTCTGGGTGTCACTACTATGTGCGTTCAATGCCAGGAGTGCACTCTGCGAGTCACAGTATATAAGTCCACTGCCTTTGTCTTTTAAAAATTCAGTGGCAAGGTATATGCCTGCAAGTTCGGTTTGAGTTGTACTTGCCCAGTCATTGACGCACTTCATTGCTGTATGTACGAGAGAAGATTGTTCAAATACATTACATGCACATCCGGTACATCGTCCACCCTCTTCTACAGAGCCGTCGGTATAGCACTGATACACATCGTTACCCCATACTCTGAGTACTTTCAGTGATGCTTTTCAGTGTTAACTGTTTTAATAATGTAGAGTGCACACTATCTTTCTTGAGCGCATTTACAAAATCAACTGATAGATCACAGTTATCCCATGGAGTAATTGGTTGATTAATCATTAATTGAGTTGGGTACATATTTAATATTTCGATGGAGTTGGCTACCTTGTAGAACCAAAATACATAATCAGATTTCGTTCTTCTTCTATAGACCTCAGGTGACTGCAGCATATTAGAAAGTTTAGCTTGAAACTTCATGTGTTGTCTAGATCTACTTAAAGCCTTCACACCGAAAACTGTGCTAATAGACAAAATTCTCTCACTTATGGTAGGTAATTGTAACTCTGCTCTCATATCAACTATTCTCGTGGACTTTGGAGCCACAAGGATGAGACGCATAGCTTCATTTTGCAACGTTTCAAGAGATTTCAGCTCTTTGTCAGTATACAGTGTGAGATGTAGAGCATTGTAGTCAATCGAGTGTAGTTTGAAACTTCTGCACCTTTTCGAACTTCCTTATGAGTTTTTTAAGATGGGGGCTCCACGATGGGGCGGCATACTCTAAGACTGGCCTTACATAAGCGGTATACAGTGATCTAAAAGCCTCCTTATTCAAGTTCCTGAAGGATGTTCTGACTTTGACCAGCGTAGTGCATGCGGCTGACGTTATTCTATTAATACGAGCCTCTGGAGTTAGGTTTGGTGTTAGATCCACTCCCAGGTCATTTACTCTAGACGTTATAGGGAGATTTTTTTCCCTTCATCATATATTGAGCTTTAGGTCTCCTAGCTCCTGTCCTCGTTTTCCTCGCCTTGCAGTTGTTAGTGTTGAACTCTAGCAGCCATTTCTCAGACAATCTTTGCAACCTGTTCAAGTCATCCTGGAGAATCTTGCAATCCACATCTGTCTCAATCCTCCCACTAGTTTTTCATCATCTGCAAACATCGACATAAAAGACTCAACTCCTGCAGTCAAGTCATTTACATAAATGAGGAATAGAATTGGTTCCAGCAACGATCCTTGAGGCACCCCGGTTGTTACTCTATGCCAGCCCGACTCTTCGCCCCTCAATGTCACTCTCTGACATCTGTCTGTCAGGTAATTTCTTACGCACGAGTCCAGCAATATGCCCATCCTTCTCTGTCTTGCCTTATTTTCGTAACCTTATCATAAAACTCCAGGTTCATCAGGCATGATTTCCCTTCTCTAAAGCCGTGTCGTTGATTACTTACAAACCCATTTTTTCTAAGTGTGCAACAATTCTTATCATTATAATTATTGCAAGTACTTTGCAAGGGATGCTTGTGAGCTACACTGATCTGCAGTTAAGTGCCTCTTCTCTATCTCCTTTCTTGAAGAATGGCAGCATATTTGCCTTCTACCAGCAGCTGGGCAATTTCCCCTGTGTAAGTGACTCATTTAGGACTAGTACTAGAGGCATGCTGAGGGCCTGTGCTGCTTCTTTCAACATTCCTGAACCTGAACCCGACCAATGCCAGTACTTAAAATAACTCATTCAGTGCCTGAGCCTAACCTAACTTAATCTAACTTTGTCCAAGGTGCTGTCTCTGCCTTACCATTTACCAAATGTTCTCTCATTCATATGATCTTCTAAATAATCCGTCAAGTCTCCATGCACTTATCCAAGCATCTACCTCATTATCATTGTAAAATTTTGCTCTTAAATCTAATCTTACCCTATTTTTAAAATTTAAATTTAATTGTATTGATTTATGTCCTCTATTGTAAAGTAATTATTGATCTCACTTTGTTCTCTTAATTAAGTTCATACTAATTCTATATTAATAACTAAGCTAATTAAAACTTATTATCTTTAAGATTATTTTACTTTACATTTATCATTTGACAATTTTTTTTTTTTTTTTTTTATATAATCATCTTGACTGTCTCTACCGATTTTTTGTTCTCTCCACCAAACTTGTGTTTCCTCCATGGCTATCTAGTGTCCTTCTCCTACTTCTATTTGTTTATTTTCTTTTGTTTATTTGCATTTATTGTTGTGTTTTGCTATAATTATTCTTTAATTTTAGTAGTCTTAGTACTTTGTAAGCTTTTATTGTATTGTTATATTATTGTATTGTTGTGTTTTGCTATAATTAACTTTTCTATTGAAAAGTAATTATTGATCACATTTTGTTCTCTTAAATAAGTTCATACTATTTCTGGTTAATAACCAGCCTTTTTATGCAGACAAGTATAGACCCAGAACTAAACCTCTTATCCACTATCTATGACAATCATCACTTTAATGATCTGAACTGCAGATATTTTACAGCAAATGATGTAAACAATGTATTATCACATAATCACAATATCTCTGTAATCAACTTAAATGTTAGATCCCTAGGTAAACACTTCGATGATGTTAGTGCCTTAATTGAAACTATTGACAACAAATTCACTTTTATTGTACTTACTGAAACATGGTTGAAAGAGGATACTACTCAACTCTTTAACATGCCTAACTACTTGGCAATTCACAACTGTCGTCAAACTCAGAGAGGTGGTGGTACTGCTCTTTACTACCATCATGAACTAACATGCTTAAAAGTAATTAGAACTAGAGACTGCTGTGGGGAGTATATCTTCGCCAGTTTCAGAGTAAAGGGTACCGAGTCTATCCTGTCTGTGGGAGCAGTCTATAGGATTCCTAACACTGATGTGCCCGAATTCAATTCAAACCTTAGAAATCTAATACTCGATAACAGACTTAACAAAAACCATCTAATTATCGCAGGGGACTTTAATATTGACCTCTGCGAGCCTGAGCACCCTACTACTGTTAGCTTCCTCAACTGTATGAATTCCTGCTTCCTCATACCCTTAATCACTAGACCTACCAGAATCACTGATAGTACAGCCACGACTCTAGATCACATCTGGACCAACATAACCTCTCCGCTTACTTCAGGTATAATCACCGACAGTACTACAGACCATTACCCCACATTTCTCTTAACTACCATTAACAAACCACCTCTAGAGTCAAGGGAGATAAGTTTTAGGCTGCACAATGAATCTGCTATAGGCAATTTTATAACTGCTGCTGATAATGTCAACTGGGAATCAGAGTTAGGTAACATATGGGACATCAACCTAGCAGTACAATCTTTTCTTCAAAAAACTCTAAGCCTTTATAACACCCACTGTCCTATGCTTACAAAACAAGTCACTACCAAAAGGCTTAACAATCCCTGGCTTACAAAGGGAATACTTAAATCCATTAATAAAAAACATGACCTTGAGAAGAAGTATAGGCTAGGAACCGTCTCTAAAGAATTCTCAAAGAATTACTCTTTACTGCTATCTAAGATAATTAGACGAGCCAAAACTAAATACTACGAAGATAAATTTACCCAAATAAAGAGCAACATTAAAAAAACTTGGAGCACAATTTCACAAATCTTGGGATCAAAGAAGATTTTAAATAACAAACCAACACTCCTGTCAAATAACGATGGTCAGCTTTCAGCATCTGATTCTGCTATTGAGTTCAATAGGTTCTTCTCTTCCATTGGGTCATCCCTTGCAAATGATATTCCTTCTTCCAGTACTGAGGTTAAGGACTACCTTACAGGTAACTATCCACAGTCTCTGTACCTAAAGCCTACTAATTCCACTGATGTCAATGAGATAATCCTTTCCCTTAAAACCAAGTCTAGTGCCCTTGAGGAGATTCCGACATTAATTTACAAAAAAGCCTCCAGATCCTTAGCCCCTGCAATTGCTTTGCTCTTCAACAAGTCACTTGAACTCCAAACCTTTCCAGATATTCTAAAAAAAGCGAGAGTAACCCCTGTCCACAAATGTGGTGATCCCACAGATGTTAACAACTACAGACCTATTTCAATCCTGCCTAACTTATCAAAAATTTTTGAAAAACTAATCTACAAGCAGCTCTACTCTTATCTAGCCAAGCACAATATACTTAGCTCTTGCCAATATGGCTTCAGACCTAAAAAAAGCACTAACGATGCACTGATTAGTATGATTAACTTAATTCATGCAGCTCTTGATAAAATGAGTTCCCTGTTGGGTTATTTGTGGACCTGCGTAAGGCTTTTGACACTGTGAACCACCAAAACCTTCTTCTTAAATTACATCATTATGGAGTCAGAGGACTCTCCCTGCAATACCTCAAATCTTACCTTACTGATAGACTCCAGTATGTTTCTGTGAACAATTCAATTTCTCCTACCCTACCCATCAACATTGGTGTTCCTCAGGGCAGTATACTTGGCCCTCTCCTCTTTCTCATCTACATTAATGACCTTCCAAATGCCTCCCAACACCTTAGACCAATTCTATTTGCTGACGACACAACCTTCATTTACTCCAGTCCTGACCCCCTTGCTCTAAATGCCACAGTAAATACCGAGCTTAATAAAGTCCATCTTTGGCTAACTGCCAACAAACTCACCCTTAACATTGACAAAACTTTCTATATTCTGTTTGGCAATAAATCCTCTAACCAAATAAATCTCAAGATTAACAATACCCAAATTTGTAACAAATTAGATGGCAAATTCCTTGGCGTTCTCATTGATCACAAGCTTAATTTCCAGGGACACATTCTAAATATATCAAAAAAAGTTTCAAAAACTGTTGGCATTCTTTCCAAGATCAGATATTATGTACCCCGCCCTGCCCTGGTGACTCTCTATTACTCCCTCATCTATCCATATCTCAACTATGGTATTTGTGCTTGGGGTTCTACTACCCAAAATCATTTACGTCCTCTAATTACTCAACACAAAGCTGCTATTAGGACAATATCCAACTCTGGCCCCAGACATCACTCGGTACCCCTACTCAAATCTCTCAATATGTTAGATATTAAGTCACTGCACATTCTCTCATGTGTATTATACATATATAAAACGCTGAACTGTAATGCCAATCCTGACCTCAAAAGCTTCATTGAAAGCTGTAACAGAACCCATGAGCACCACACCAGAAATAAATACAGTTTTGATATTCCAAGAGTACGACTTAACCAAACTAGAAATGCTCTACAAATCAAGGGACCCAGAATGTGGAATGACCTTCCCAACCATGTTAAAGACTGTACCTCTCTCAACCAGTTTAAGATTAAAACTAAACACTACCTGTTAAACTCCCTGTAACCTACCTTACCCCTCTATTGTCAACCCATGTCTTATTTTTTTTTTTTTTCTTATTCAACGCTGTTTGTCTACATATTGTATTTGTGCTGCTTTTCAGTCATGTTCCCCCCTTTTTTTTGTACCTTTATTTGTATCTGTCCTCAAAACATTTTATTCTTTTTGTTCAATTAGCATTAAGTTTTAGATATTAATGTTTTCTTGCCCGAAACGCATTGCGTAATAGTGGCTTTAGGCATTGTATGTACTAGCTCTATCTATAAATCGATCAACTTATGTAAAATCTCTCTATGTATGTACCTTTCCTGAATAAACATATTTATTTATATTTATTTTATTTATATTCATGGTGATACTCTGTCTGGCCCAGTAGTTTTAGTTACATCCAGTGGTGCTAGCTGTATTCTTACTTCCTCTGCTGTTTCCTCAATATTTAGTAGTTTCTCATCAGGGGCTGATTCCTCATCTAGCTCCGGGAGCTGTTCAGGCTCAGTAGTGAACAATCCATGGAAGTTGGCATTGAGCTCCTCACAAATTTCTTTATCATTTTCTATATACTGGTCTCCCCTTGTTTTACTTGGACATTCACTGTCATTTTCCTTCTTATATGACTATGTAGGAGTGTCGGTTGGCTCTTTGCTTTGGAGGCATTATCATTTTCATAATTTTCTGTCAATATTTTTATGTTTATGTAGTTATTCCTGGCCCTGTTGCATCTATTCCAGTTTACCTCTATCCTTTGTCTTCCATATTTCCTCCTCTCCCCCGTTCTTCTTGATTTTGCTTCCTGGGTGTTTCATTAGCACTGACAAAGAGAATAGTTAAACAAATATCTAATGAAAATCTTATTGACCTAGCAAATTTACAAAGACCTGAAAGCTGTAGCATTAAACATTATGATAAATATCGTGAGGAGACATTCACATATGGAGCAAGAACTTGGCAATGTGATGTCATAGTGGCCAGAATACGCTTGGGATATAGACATATATGGCAGCTTTCTCAAAACCCAAATGTAGAGTACAGAATGTGTCAACTTTGTGAAAGAAAAAACATGCAACCCTTTAACATTATATTGTAGAATGTTCCATATTGACTGACTTTTGCCCTCCTGGGCTGAGGTATGCTGAACACTGTAACTACTATATGAATACTGGAATACTTGATGATATATTGTACTGTTTCTCGCTGTGTGAATCATTAAACTTAAATTACGTTAGATGGAAAATATATATTCGCACTGGAAATCTAGTTCATTACTTTGTTTACTGGAACAGCTGAGCGCAACTGTATAAAAATATTTCCAATAAACAGCTTTATAATTTGCTAAATAAAGTAAATCTATTACCAATCGATATTACTCAATAAATAATATAAGGTTAGACTGGATTTAATTTGACTAATATATATGTGGAAATTATTCCTCCTGTCTGGGTAACTGATCCAATCGCAGCCATGATTCTAGGAAGAATTTGGCATATCTACGCCTCAGTTAAATGGAATTTAATATTGCTACACTACTGGTTAGTAGTATTAGTAAATTATTATTCCTAGTAGAAGAAATACCTCTTTTCGCAATAGGGGGTTAATATTTGGGTGTTGGAAATTTCCAACATAACTCCGGGGCAAGAAAACACGGGTCGCAGTTCATTAGTACTGACGTACCTGTTACTCTTCCCTGAAGTTAAAAATTCATTACGGGTTAGTAAGTTAGTACGTTAGTACACACATGTCCCGTATCTGTGAAACAGGTATGAAACTAAGTCATTAAATTGTCATCATGGGAACATCAATTGAAAATTCAATGTATTAATCATTGGGTCATCTAAGATCAAGAAATCTCTAAGATCTACAGCAAAATCAATGATTAGGGTCGCGATGACTTGTAATGGTTAAGTTACTTGGTCAATGAATTATTCCTGTGGCCTTATGAAATCTTCTTGACATCAGATGACTATCATCTGCAATTATGCAGTATCGAAATATTGTTTATGTTTTAATTTACATCGTTGCACTGCCATCCTCGATGGATGAGTGCTAGTATTTGTAAATACTTCTGGAATTTGGGGTAAATTTACATCTGTAGAACATTCATGTTCTGTTAATTCCAGAGTAACTAATTTCTCTAAAGTTTTGAGGGTGGTCGTGCCTCGACACTGGACCCCCTCACAATTCTCAGTATTCCTTGGTGATCTGGATGGACAGCAACAATTTTGCCTATAGGCCACTCTGACCTCGGTCCATCACTAACAACTAAAATAAGATCACCTGGTTTTAAACTGAGTTTATTAAAGGGGCTTGTAGCTCCATAATGGTACTCTCTCAGAGCAGTCAGATATTCACGAGTCCACGCTTCATTCCACCTGCCTATCACTCTAGAAAGATGTTTGTAACTTTCCTCCAAGTCGATCATTCCGACACATGAGGGGGGTCTTACGGATCTTCATCTTATAGAGATATTAGAAGAACAAGAAGACTGCCATGTATCAGATGAGAGGGACTCAGTAGTTCTCTTTGGGAGAAATCATCTGAGAGATAGGTCAGGGGTCTGTTGTTGACTAGAGCCTCTGTTTCAGTGACAATGGTTTGAAGTTCGGTAAGGCTAATTTTCTCTCAATGCAAGGCCTTTCTTAAGTATCTCTTTACAGTGCCTACCATTCATTCGTAAAATCATCCTTCCCACAGTGCTCTGGGAGGTATAAACTTCCAGTGGCACTGTCTTTGTTTAAAGACTGCACATACCATGGATGATTTCATATTTCTCTTAAGCAGGCTTCTCCTGCCACAAAATTGGATCCATTATCCGAGATCATCAATTTGGGTCAGGATCGACGTGTTGCAAACCTTTGAAAGACTTGTAGGAAAGCTTCTGCACTCATGTCAGAAGTTACTTCTAAATGTACACCTCTTGTAGTTGCACACGTAAAGAGGCATATATAGGCTTTCACCGGAATCTTGTCTGGAGTGCATGTTATAATAAGAGCTCCTCTGTAGTCTACCCAGTTGTCTCAAATTGACGAAGGTATACAACTCGTTCTTTGGGGGAATGGTGGAGGTCCTGCGTAAGGACACACCCGAGCATCATACCTCCGGTAGATTACACAAGATTTAATTATAGATTTGACAGTTTGACGCCCCCTGAGGAAGCCAAAACTTCTGCCTTAAATCAGTGAGTGTGTCTAACACTCCCCTATGTAAAGTGCCATATTCATGACAATGTAACACTATGAGTTTTAGGCCACATAAGCCCTAGACTCTCGTGAAAGGTGTACTCCATCTGGAGCAAGGTTGCCATGAAATGGTTTGGCAAAAAAATGAATGTAGGTGGCTTCCATCCTTACCCTTCTCCTCAGTCGAAAATTTAAATATATTTGGCTGCGCACTGGTAAAATTCAGGACTCACTTCCCAACGGCTACTACTTCCTGGTTGGCATTGTTTCACTAATGTGAATACAACAGTGCAATTATTTTCCTTGAAGGAATTAATAATGTTTCTGAGATTATTAATAGTTTCAGCTGGGTGATGAGCTGGATGAATGTCGTTGCCACCAAGATAAATAATGGTTAAATGGTGCGACCAATCTAATGCGGATGTTAACACAAGGTTATTATAAAAATTGTGAGCAGTTGCTCCAGATCTAAATATTTTTACTTCAGTGTGAGGTATAGGACTCAATGTTGTGGGCAATTAACTATGACCCACTAAAGCCACTTTATATATCATGTTTTAATATAGCAGGAATGGAAATATTTAGATAAATTGTAGTTGCAAATAATTGAGTTAGGCTATAATATGTGGCGGTTTGCTGACGGCCGTAAATATTAATAATTGTATAGCCTAGCTCCTGGTAGTACTTTTTAATTAGGAGTATAATATTTTCAGTGTTAGTAATTAGTTACTTTATTTGTTACTGATATTCAGTTGATCACGAAGATCCTGGTTCGAAGAACCATAAAAGTTGTTGGAAAATTACTCTAACATATAATATCATTCTGAAATTTATGCAAAACAAAGTTAAGATATTATGGTCTCGAAGAACCAGTGATCTATGGATCTCCAATAATTAAATTAATAATTGATTCAAAAAGTATCTAAAGAAGTGGACTGTAAAACTTATAATTAAGGTAGAACAATTCCCCTTCACACTGTTGACCAGACCACACACTAGAAGGTGAAGGTACGATGACGTTTCGGTCCGTCCTGGACCATTCTCAAGTCACTTACTTTAGCCACGTTATTGTGACTCATCGCCTGCATATGGATACCCCTTCACATCTTTTGGGGGGAGGGGGGTAAATTCTATAATGTTAATCTTCATATAATAGAAATTAATATTCATGGATCATCATAATTAATTAATGCATGTATAAAGAAAATAACTAGATTAATGAAATAACTATTGCATGAAAATGAATAAAGGCTTAGCTGCCAAAGTTGAATGAAGATTGAGTCCAGCAGTCTTATAACCAGTCTAATCGAGTCTGAATTGGTAATGGAGGAAATAGCTACGGCGGTCTGCCTAGGTGATGGACGATCCTGCACTGGGCCTGGAGAGTGTGACAGTGGGGATGGCAGACAGGATGATACTAGGCCGTATCAAGCAGTAGTGAACAGATATAAACGGCGAAATATTCAAAGACAGCGAGGAGGAAATAACAGAGACCAAAAAATGAAGCCATGCTCAGCAGGACGCGGGAGATGCAGACTATTGGAAGGAAGAGGCTGTTGTTCCCTACAGCGTGTCAACTGAATTTTCATCAAAAGCTGGAGTGGACGGTTCGTTTGGCTAAGGAGTTTTTTTTAATATGAACCACTATTCAAGCAGGGTGCTCACCGGCCCTACATAATAGTTGGGACAGAAAAGGCTGTGGAACACCTAACGAAGGATGGGTTTGAGAATATTGTGATGGTTACTCCGGAAGAAGGTATGATACACACCAAGGTCATAGTGTTTAAGTATCCAACTTATTTGGATCCTGATTATCTATTGCTCAACAATGGTAGTGTTGTTTGGGTAAAGAGGAATAGTGTTCGTGGTGAAAAACTAAGCCAGGTTGTTGCCTTGGTAAAGGGTGAGGCTCCAGAAAGAATTTTTGTGCAAGGACTAGGCTACAGGAAAGTTGCAAAATACATTGAGGAGCCCATAATATGCATGAAGTGTTCTCGTTGGGGACATATGGCTTGGAAATGCCAGTTTGACTCAAGGTGTCGGTACTGTGGTAAGAAACACGACTCTCGAGAGTGTAGAGTCAAGATTAAAAACGGTGAAAAAATCGTTCCATCTTGTTGCAATTGTCGAGGCAGTCACAATGCTGGTTCCTATCTATGCCGCATGAAGCCTCATCTGAGAGACGCTAGGACGGGTGTTACAAGTAGGATAGATGTATCCTCGAAGGAAGGAAAGATTGTGCAGCAGGAACATAGAGGAAACAGCTGGAAGCCAATGGCAGCGCCTATGAATAATGTGTGGGAGAAAGGAACGGGGACAATTAAGGCGAGCCTAGGGAAAGTAGGAAATGCAGTTGAAAAAATTAAACCTTGTGGAAACAAGGTTCAGGACAATATAGTGAACTCTGAGGTTGGTACTCAAATATTGGAATATATAAAAAAAACTAGACAAGAGGATTGAGGCATTAGAAAAATTAGCTATGGAGGGTAGACGGGGTGAAGATGGTGGTGAAACAGGACGTGAAATGGAAAGTGAAACAGGACGTGAAATGGAAAGTGAAACAGGACGTGAAATGGAAAGTGAAACAGGACGTGAAATAGAAAGTGAAACAGGACATGAAAGGGAAAGTGAAACAGGACGTGAAATGGAAAGTGAAACGTGCGTAGACGAAAGTAAGGAAGAACATGACGTATTGATGATACAGGATAGTCAGGAAAATGAACTTTCTAGTAGTGTTAGCGGTGTTCAACCTTCTGTAGTGACAAATGTTGAAACAAAGGTTAAAGTAAAACGGTATAGAGAATAAAAAAGAAAATAGATATGAATAATATCACCTTTGATGTTAGTAGCTGTTGTGCAAGTGAGGAGAAAGCAAAAATGTTACAGTGTGAGAGAGTCTGACTGAAAACTCTCGTATCTCATGGAATGTGACGAACAGGGCAAAGGTAGTTTTATTATTAATCATGGACGAAAGTAGAGTGAGAATATTATCTTGGAGCGTTAATGGGTTAAAATCTAGTGCGGTGGATGTACGCTATTATACTCTTAAATAGTACTATATTAACCTGAAATGTTAAATGGGATTCTTGTATTTGTACTCACTGAATTTGTGTGCCCCTTGAGAAACTTGAAGTATGGGGGAGGGGTAGAATAGCCTAAGCTACTCTGAGTTTTTTTTTACTTGTCTCAAGAACATACTTGACTTGAAAGAACATTATGTATTAGAGTGTCAACTTGTTGATAACTATAGAAATAAGGAAATAAGTAGTGTACCACTTCAAATTGTTTGGTGTGTGATAATGAGAAGATAGACAGAATACTTAGGAGCTACAAGAATTTTGCCCCAATGATTGTAACACTTACATGCTGTGCTTACTATATTTAATCTGCAATGTTAAATGTGTAGCGAGTTAATCTTATACTCGCTCCATTATCTCATTATCTTAAGAGCATAACTAATTACAGAAGCTACAATCCTTCCCCAATTACAGGTAATACTCTCCTCACCTTGTTGGAGCAAGCTG